>JAPMUY010004297.1:212500-225000 GCA_026901105.3 Galaxias olidus
CCTCCACACAAATCCCGGCCATAATTGGGTCGTGCTTAAATGATTCAAATAAGGCGGTCTGTTACTCTTCCCTTTATTCCCCTCTCCTCCCTCGCTCCCCCCGTCACTGTCACCCTCCCTTATTTCATTACCGATTCAGCAGACTTGATAAAACAGCGGGGGAGCCCCATTCTACAGCGCTTAACCAGCCCGGGCCAGACAAAGAAGTGGTCAAGCGGGGCAACAAATCACACAAAATTGAGCATTTGCTCTTTGTGCAGTCTAGTTATGGAAACTGATAGCAGGACCCAGATTACTGAGGAGGTGTAATAAATGCTGAAGTAGGGGATTATTCTCCTAATTGGATAGGGGGGACAGAAGCGGACATTCTCTCTCTCTCTCTCTCGCTCTCGATTTTTTTTTTGGACGCTCCAAATGAGTCGTGTGAAGCAGCCCGATAGCCTCAGCACCACAGCCAGTGAATGGCCGGTCTGTTGACAGATAAACATGTTTTCCCAGGGCTAATTGCTCTACCTGCTTCTGCACCGTCTCGGGTGTGACAGCCCCAGCGTGGCTTTGGAGAGCCTTCACATCTCCCGGACCCACTGCTGCCTGGACCCGCCGCGCCGACCGCCTGAAACATCCCACACTCACACACACAGACACACACACACACACACACACACACACACGCGCGACTGCAAAGGCACAGCACTTTGCCGGAAAGACGGGGAGGATTGGCTGGCTGAAAGCTTCCCGTGCCGGTTCCAAACGAGCAGGCAGAGAACTGTGGTTAAAGAGACAGCTGTCAGGTGGCCATTGATGGATTAACTAACATGACAAGTACACCAGGGAGAATGACGGCATCTGTCGAATGATATCACTGTCAAATATCACTAGAACCAGCCTGTCAAATCACTGAAATCACTGAAAACACCATGGCTAATATTAAGGTCTCACCTTTTATCATGAAATTCAATAATAATATTAATTTAAAAAAAAACTATCCTATTCTATGCCCTGTGATAGGCTGGCGACCTGTCCAGGGTGTACTCCGCCTCTCGCCCTGTGTCGGCAGGGATAGGCTCCAGCCCCCCCACGACCCTGCATAGGATAAGCGGCATAGCTAATGAATGGATGGATGGATCCTATTCTATAGGCGGCCTCGACACCATCAATATACATGTTCAGTGAATTGAGGAGCATATGAAGGGACGTGGCCCGGGCGAAACTCCTAAGTATTCTTTGGAAGTACCTTTGTCTGAATGGGCCTCAAGTCATCATGAAAGATGCAGGCCCTCAGCCGGAGCCGGGCTCCCCTCAGACAGGCTGAATAATAGTACAAAGGGCTGCTAAATCATTGAGATGGCTGCTCTACTCGGCCTGTCCATTCCGGCCTGTTCTCACAGAGGCCGGCTAACAGATCAATGATGAGGACATGAGAGAGAATGGGCTGGCGCGCTGCGCGGGAGAGGAGGCCCCGGTCCGTTTACTGGGGGGAGCAGGGACCCCGCGGGGGCGCCGAACCCAGGCTTTCCCTGCCTGATAAGGAGGAGGCCTGCCTTCACAACTACTCCTGCGCTGCGGCGCTAAGCAGACTGATCCACCACGCCATGGGACAACAAAAGGCATAACTTTGGATCGGCCCAGTTGAACTCTGGCGGAGGTCACGAGGGGCAGAGGGAGGGGTGTGGACCAGAAAGTCCCCTCTGCTTTGGGCCAGGGTGTCAATCTTCCAGCCTGGAAAGGGGGGTCTGGCGTCTGATACTGTTGAGGAAACGACCCAAATAGGAGCCAAGGTCATCCCCCAACCAATCTCATTTGGATATCAGTCGAGACGGCGGTGCTTTTCGACGGGGAGAGGAGTTGTTTAAGCAAAACCCTCAAGAACATTATGATTTATTTAAGTGAAGGGGGAAAATATGAATAATGTATCGCCTATATGGAGCATGAATCTCTTTTGTACTAATTGTCAGGAAGGCTTGCATCCCGAGCGTGAGGGGTGGTGGGGCTGGAGGAGCCCGAGATCACAGGGGTGCGGATTCCAGCCGCCGGTTCTACAGCCGCGGCCATCGACTTGCAAATGAGCTCAAGGAGGCTAATTAATGGCTGGCTAATGAAAGCGGCGTTGTGGGTTGGCTGAAGAAATAATCCTGGACCCCCGTTTCTCCCTTCCTCTCTTTCTTTTCTTTCTTTTCTTTCTTTCTTTCTTTCTTTCTTTCTTTCTTTCTTTCTTTCTTTCTTTCTTTCTTTCTCTCTCTCTCTCTCTCTCTCTCTCTCTCTCTCTCTCTCCCGCTCGCTCACTATTACCCTCACTAGCGCGGCGAGATGGCTCGTGCCATTGAAGTTGATTTCAGAACGCATCAATATGTGAACAAAGTTTGGGGGAGAAGGAGAAGAAATTAGCATTCATTTGAAGAACAGGCCTGTTATTTATTCTGTAGCTTTTGGCACATTTCTGGTTTCCACTCCCAGGAGGAGACAAGAGACGGCGCAGGATGTTTAAGATGTGTGACGGCCTATAATGGCAACTCCTCCACTCTCTCTCTCTTTCTGTCTCACCCTCTCTCTCCCTCTCCCTCTCCCTTTCTCCCTGTCTGTTTCTCGGTCTCTCTTCCTTTCTTTCGCTCTCTATCTCGCCCGGGCTCTCTCGTTTGGACTAGAGAGAGCCGCGGAGGAGAGGAGGCTAGCAACAAACGGAGAACTCTTGTCTCTCTTTGTGCCTCCTCTTGCCTTCCTCCCCGCGCCGTGGCGTGAAGCGGCAGAGATCAGACGCGCTGGCCCAGATGCTGTGCCCTGCGGTGGTGTCCCCTCTCTTTGAAGCAGCGCCGCGGCTCCCTGGCAGTGCCACCGTCGGCAGGGTCCTGGTCGGCCCGGCAACGCCCGCCGTTTGAAGACGAGGCGGCTGCACTCCCGGACCTCTGCTATTGCTGCGGGGCGGGGACGTTGCACGCACGCACGCGCGCACGCACGCACACACACACACACACACACACACACACATATCTATGCACTTACGCACACAAACACACACACACACACACACAGGACACACTCAAAGCATTTCATGCTCCTGTTAAGTTTTTTTTTCCTTCAGTCCTTAAGGCTCCAGTAACAGACAAGAGACAAGATAATCATAGTTTCAACCCAATTTTTGTTTCAGTGGTGCCCAATGTTCTCGGACTCCTGATGTGTGCTCTCCAGCGGTAGTCCAGTCAATTGGTTGACCTGACTGCGGGGTCACTGCACGGTTGGGCTGAGAGAGACTCATCCTCTGCCCCTTCCCCGCCGCAGCTCCTCATCCTCCATCCCCCTCTAACCCCAGTTTCCTCAGGCCCGTCCTCCCTGTCCCCGATCGGGGAGCCGCGCGGAGATGGATGGCGGGGCCCGGGCTGAGCCCCCCAGACACTCTGATTTATGGAGGCTCCTTTCTGCGCAGGCAGAGTGGAGGCCCCCAGAGGTTTCCCCCGGAGAGCGCTGGGGACCCCCGGCGTCTCCGACCTGACGGCCCCGGACTGCAGCTCCGCGGCGATGCCAAGTACCAAACGGCTACTCCAGAGCGGTCTCCATCCGTCATGCGGGCAGCCGGGGATGTGGCTTAAAGGGAGGGAAAGGCAGCGCACAGGAACAATGAGAACCTGTTCCCCCCCGCCCGCCCCGCCCGCCCCGCCCGCCCCGCCCGCTCCGCCCGCCAAACACCTCTCCCTCCTTCAATGGCCCACTCGCTCAGAGCGCAGACATTGATCTTCATGGCAACAATTCATTATATCACCTCTGCTGTGGCAATTGTCGGGGGGGACGGGGGGGACGGGGACGACGACCGATACCTCCGTGCTTTTTGTTTCAGAACCTACACAATCACACGATAGACGACGGTTGTCTCGCGTGCAAACAGAGGCAGCGCAGCTTTCCGAGTTCAAGCGAGGAAAAAGCCTCCGTTCGTTTCCCGAGGAGCGCTGCCCGTCTCCGAGGGGCACCGAGGCCCCAGTCGCCAGGAGCCCAGAGGGTGTCTCTGATAACGGTCGCCCTGCCGGCTGCCATGGCCTCTGTCCCCACAGCCTGTGCTAGGACATCTGCCATGCCCGTGGCCAGAGCCACTGCCACCGACACGCGGCCGACCACCGGCTCACCACCGCGGGGCCATGGTCCATGTGAAGTGTCGGAGCAGCAGCCAACCTCTACAGCCCGGGGAGCAGCAGGGCTGGCTGGCCCAGACAAGGCCAGAATCATTCAGCCTGAGAGAGGGAGGCGGAGGGAGGGAGGCAGGGTGAGGCAGCTGGGCCCGAGGCGCAGCAGAGGTGACCACCCAGGATTGACGGGTGGTCGTGTCGCTTGCAGCCCGGAGCCATCCCTGACTCAGGTCTACAAAACATAAAGGAAAGGGTCCTGGTTGATTATGTCATGTTTTCCATAAATCCTGGTTATCTTTCCGAACACGAAAAAGGTAAAAACGAAGCACAATCAAAATAAGAAGACATTAATGAAAGTTATCAAGCCTTCATCCCATTTCATCTGAAGAATCCTCGTGTTGGGCTCAAAGACAACGCTTTGCCCTCCCTCCTTCAATCGTCTCCCCTCCATTAGCACAAACCGGAGTCTGCCAGTGTTGTAATGCTTCCCCAGTCTCACCGGGCCATTAGTGAGCACACAGAATAAATTGACAATGCGAGGATGACAATAGGAGAAGGGAGCACTGGGTGATGTTCTCCGTGTTACTGCTGTTTTTTTGAAAGTGTTATTTCAATTAAAACGCGGGTAAACTGCTGATTAATTCAGCACACTTCCCAATTAAAGATCAAACGGGCCTCCTGGGGGCCGCAAAGCCCCCAAAGACGGCAGATGCCGAGCACGCGCTCCGGCATATTTCATGTGGCCGTGACACGTTGAGCTGGCTGCGTGGCGCTGCCGTACCTCTGGGTGTCTGTCTTGCCGGGGCTCTATGTAAATCCGTCCGCGAAGACGCCCGTGTAGGAGACGGATATCTGGGACACGTCGGGGGGACACTACGGGGAGGATGATGCAAGCCGATGCCAAGACGCTCCAGACAAACACGGAGAGGCTCACCCACACTGGCTGTTCCACGGCTGACAGTGGCGTTTTTATTTATGCTTTTTGAGGGGCCGCGATGCTGCTGCAATTAAAAGCCTTGTTAGCAGCCTGTCTGTCGGCTTCCCTGAGATAAAGAGCGATGGGCCGCTGGTATACACTTTACGGAGGGCTCAACCTTATCCCGCTCACCGTCAGTTAAAGCGGGGGCCTCGACCGTAAACACAAGTAGCAAATCTTCCTCCTCCTTCGCTGAGCGCGTCCATAACTCATCCGACTGGGGGGAGCCGGCAAAGCTCTGTAACTGCTCTCAGGACAGGAGCCCGGGCCGGTCGCCGCCGCTGGCCTCTCTATCTCTCCCCGCGTCCCGCCTCCCAAACGAGGCTGCGGTACTGTGTTGCCGCCGCGTTACGTCCCAGAAGGCGCGGGGGCCAGATAGTGCCGAAGCTCGACGGGGACCCGAGCACATAAATCATCTTTTAAGCACTGAGTAGAGCAGGTGCGGGCATAAACAGTGTCGACGCTGCTGGTGTCAATGATGTAAATAATTGATCAAACCTACATGCCGAGCGAGGTTTATTCCGTCCCTCTCACTGTGTAATCCTCAGACGCCGTTTTGGAGGAAGGCCTGTCGAGACACACACACACACACACACACGCAGACACACACACACACACACACACACACACACACACACACACACACACACACACACACACACCCAGACACACACACACACACGCAGACACAGACACACACACACACACACACACACACACACACATAAACAGTATACGCGGCTGGTGTTTTAGAGGCGGCCTTGTCTGTCGCGGTAATGAATCCCACTGTGATCATTCTGCCGGTTGTGGTCATCACTCTCTGACCAACACACACAAGCACACACACAGACACCCGCGCGCAGAGGTCCTGCTGCCTGCCGGCTCATTCATCATGCGACCCCTCGTGGAGCTGCTGGTGTCTGGGGAAGAGAGGGGGGGGGGGTGGGAGGAGGGGGGGGGGATTGGGGCTGCGGTAGTGGTGGTGGTGGGGGGGGAGGAGGGACGGATGGAGGGCTGGAAGAGAGGGTACATCCGAGCAGACAAGGGATGTGTCAGCGAGCGGCAGTGAGCCCAGGCAGGGTGTGGTGTCTCCACAGAGCCAGGCAGCAGAGCCTGAAGGTAAAGCCCCAGAGACCACCGTGCCTCTCTCTCTCTCTCTCTCTCGCTCTCTCTCTCTCTCTCTCTCTACCTCTCTCTACCTCTCCGGTCCCCATAGGCACCAGACACCAAACCCCGCACATCCTTCTGATCGACCCCATGGCTCCCACAGCAGCTTTTATTGGGTTTGATTACATAAGACATCATCAAACTTTGCTACCGCACATCTTTCGTTCTGTGTGCGTGTGTTTGTGTTACCTGTTCCCACGCGGCGGTGACGAGCGTCGCCCCCTCTCTCCCCTCCAGCCTCTAGGTAGTTGTTGGCTTCCCCCACGAGCGCTAAGTGCATATCTAAATAGTTGATGAGCCCTAAGCTGTCGGGGGGGAAAGTGTCGCCGACGGCGGTGGCGGGCTCGCCGAGCGCTGCCTCCGAGACGCCCCGCGGGGCCGCTCTAAAACAACCCGGCGTCCCGCTGCTAGCCAGCCCCGCGCCGCGGACCGTACCGGGCCCAGCCACCGCTCCCAGCGGGCCGCCCACCTCCCCGAACGCTGCGCGCGAATCGCCAGAGGAGTCGCTCGTCTTTTGTCTTATTCAACGGCGGAAGACGTTGGTCTGTGGATGAATGGGAATTGGTCCTGATGTTGGAGGGAGAGGGAGGGAGAGAGAAAGAGGGAGAGAGAGGGAGGGAGAGAGAGAGAGAGAGGGATAGAGAGAGAGAGGGATAGAGAGAGAGAGAGAGAGAGGGGAGAGAGAGAGAGGTAACTGTAATCAGAGGAACTCTTAAACATTCAGACAGACTCTCTTATTCACTGTCTCTGTGTCGTTAGCTACGACGAGGAACATTTCAGACCAGCTAAATGTCTGTCAGTGTTTTTTGCTGGTTTAGTGGCCTTAATAACATGCAGTAGTCTGTCAGTGCAGCGGTGACACTCCAGCACTTCCCAGCTGCTGGGAGTGTACATCTGTGTGTGTGTGTGTGCGTGTGTGTGTGTGGGTGTGTGTGTGTGTTATGTAGCAGTGTGTTTTCTTTCTGCACCAGAGAGTTGGGAGTTGTCTGCTCTGTGACTGTAGAGATGAAGGAGCTGGCATGTCCAGAATGGATCTCTCTTGAAGGCGTTTTGTTGTTGTTCACCCCCCGGACCCCAGGGACCATTAAGCTGAAAATAATTGGCTCTGAATCTCCCCCCTTCATCGATCCTTTGGAGCCAGTGAACTCTCAGAGACACAGTGCAACGCGCAGAGCCCCCACACAAATACAGTGGAGCGCCGACTCACAAAGAGCCGCTCTCTCACACACGCACGCGCGCACACACACACGCGCGCGCACGCACGCACGCACGCACGCACGCACGCACGCACTCACACACACACACACACACACACACACACACACACACACACACACACACACACACACTCCCTCACAGAGACACACACCCCCGCTTGCCAGGCTGTGACTGCGGGCACTCACAGACACAGCCACAAACACACACCCCTTCACCCACACCCACAAAGAAAGACACAGATAGTGAGAGGGAGAGAGAGAGAGAGAGAGAGAGAGAGAGAGAGAGAGAAAGAGAGAGAGAGAGAGAGAGAGATAGAGAGAGAGAGAGAGAGAGAGAGAGAGAGAGAGAGAGAGAGAGAGAGAGAGGAGAGGAGAAAAAAGGAGGAAGGCCCACAAGGGTGTAAACCCATGAAGTCAGCAGTTCAATAGAAGGAAGCACTCATCCTTAGAATAGCAGTCATTGGTTCTCAGCGGAGGTTAAATCAAGTGAATTTCTTCATCTCAACAGATTTATGTTTCTTTTTGGAGTTGGGACAGTGCAGCCAACACTTCTGTGCCCCCCCCCCCCTTCCCCCCCCCCATCCCCCCATTTATCTTGGGTGACAGTTTCTTAGGCTCCTGCAGCAGCGTTAAGCCGGTGGAGCCTGGTCCTGGTGAGCCGCCAACAGAGGGAGCCCGTGCTGTTCCACAGACGCGTCCCGGCCGGCCGTGAGGAGGAGGAGAGCTGCTCCCAGACAGACAGACAGACAGACAGACAGGGCTGGGTTGTGGCCCACGGTGGGACTTCCTTTAGACCCCCCCCCCCCCCCGCCCCTCATATTCCTACCGTCAGCTCCGGGTTTAATTACGGCATCCGTTCATCCGTCTTCATCACGTTCTCAAAGCTGCTGTAAGACATGCACAGCGTGCGTGCCCCCCTTCATCAATTTCGGGGTAGATGAAGGCAGGGGCTCGGAGGAGGCAACAGGGGGCCCGCCGGTCTCCGCCATCGCTCACTCCGGCCCCGGCCGGTTCATCACCGCGGACGCGGAAAACACTCACGCAGGCCGCCATAACGTGACATCAAGGTAATGAGGCCTCTCCATATTCATACCTCCGAGATGACATGAAGGATCATCCCGTGTCCCTACCTTTGGAAAATAGGTCAACAAACAATAATTTAATTTGTTGATCGTATTTTCTCCCATTAAGCGAAATCAGATAAGTAGTGGGCCAGGCCACCCCCCCCCCCCCCCCCCCCCCCCCCCGCCCCCTGTGACAGAGTCGACCGCCACTGATGAAGCGTCACGTTAATTGAGGTTAATGGGAGGGCGAGGAGCGGGAGGGCACGCGAGCGTGCGTGTCGGCTGAGCGGAGACGGGAGGATCCGATTAGGTCTTCTCATGTCCACGCAGACCGAGAGGGGAGGTCCACGCAATGCCGAGGAGCCGGCAGGGCAATCAAACACAAACGCACCGCATGAAATATTCATCCGCCCAGATGATTTATTTAGAGGACCCCATGCAAAGTGTGTAGCGTGTCCAACTGGCTGTGAAAATGCTCCGCATGTAGAGACGTAAAAAAAGATTATGACTAATGAGAAAAAACTAAGCAAAAATGTAAATTTGAAAAAAAAAAGCACTCAAATATTCATGCCCTTGTCCAGACTATAAACAACACCCTATGAACAGAATAGAGTGCATCCAGGCCTAGCACAGAGGGATCAGGCTAACTTTACCAGGCCTGGAATCCCTGCAGCACTGCACTGTACTGTATTGTACTCCACTGTAGGTCACCTGCTAAAGCCAGGCCTGGGAAAAGCTCCATAACAAGGCTTGACACAGAGTTCAGCAAGCAGCAACACACACACACACACACACACACACACACACACACACACACACACACACACACACACACACACACACACACACACACACACACAAGAATCAATTAACCTGGCCTCAGAGGAAAGATGCGTGTGTGTGTGTGTGTGTGTGGGGGGGGGGGCAGACTTCACAGCCAATCTCCTGGTCAGACATCAGCAGTGCTGTGGTATCCCTTCCACTAAGGAGGAGCCCCCAGTGACAGTCAGATGAACAGAGGGGGGACACCTGACTGAGCTCTTCATGGAGCTGAGCCGGGAGGCGGCCCCCCACGTGTGTGTGTGTGTGTGCGCTCGGGACAAGTGCATGTCTGTGTGTGTCCAGATCTATGAACCGAGTGTGTACCAGGGCGGGGGAAAGGTCAGAAGGGGGGCTGCTGCTGGTGATGTCGACGACACGGGGGCCTCGGCCTGTCTAGCCATGTCCCGCCTGACCTCCGGCCGACCTCTCCTCTGTAATCCTGCCTGTCATATGTGTCACCTCCCCGTCCCAGCCAAAACAACCTAATTACCGTGACGACCGATATGTTGATGCTACTAATCACTCATTCCGGTCTCATCAAAATTCCTCCTTCTCCATCCTGATCTTTCCGCAGCATCACCTTGTACACGCATTACCCAAACACATTACGCATATCCGCATAATATTATCCCCTAATTACGCTGGAGGAACAACAAAAGCGGCCATGGCGGCCATGTCTTTGGGAGCCATTTTAATGGGGAGAAGGCAGATAATGGCGCTGCCCTCTGACCCCGCGGCGTGGCTGAGGCTCATTAGGGTGATCAGGGCGTGCCAGTCAGCGAGGGCAGTGGGCAGGGTGAGAGGGCACCGTCACATTCCTCACGCACCAACCCCCCGCACAGGCCAGCAATTTACACAGCGGTTCATGCCTCGGGAATGTTTCATTAGCGAAAGAGTTGAACGGAAACCTGATGTATATACGGGGAAAAAAAGTTTCAATACATATCTACAGAAAGTAACGCAAGTGTAGCACAGAACGGCGCATTTGAAAAACACACCGAGTGTTTTCCTCCGCTTCCCTGTGTCGGTTTCTGCTCCGCAATGTCCCTGGCGGGTGAGCGGACGTCGTCGGCCATCTTTGCGTGTGCGCGAGGCTTGCCGCCGCCAGCTCTACATCTGGTGACAACGGAGCAGCGCCAATCAACACAATGAGCCTCCACGTGTCGCGAGGCTGATTCACCACCGTCTCAGCCTGGCCCCAGCCCGGGGCTCAGAAGTAACCGAGTCGGTTCCTCCTCCGTGAAGTGGCTTAGCCGCCGAAGGACTGTGTCTCACCGGCGAGGAAAACTAGAGAAGAAAAAAAAGAAGCTTCATTTGGGCCCGACACAAAAAACTGAAGTGCTCAGCAACCATAATACCCTGCTTTGATCAGGCTGCCTCCTCTTCCTCTCTCCCCGCTCAGTCTGCCAGGAGATTACTGTGTGCCAACGTCAGGGACCCACACAAACACACCTACCACACACGCACGCACGCACACACACACACACACACACACACACACACACACACACACACACACACACACACACACACACACACACACACACACACGCACACGCGCACGCGCACACACACACACACACACACACACACACACACACACACACACACACACACACACACACACACACACACACACTGATCTAAAGAACACTATTGCCGAGCCCGGTAGGTAGAGTGTTGGCTAGGACATTGTTGAGAGCAGTCTCCAACACCATTTCCTCCGGGAGGAATCAGGGATTCGGAAAAGTTTTTCACAGCCCACTGGAGTCAGAGGGGAGCACGGTGTGTGAGTGGTGTGTCGTCCACTGTAGAGGGACCCAGATCTCAGGGAGGAATGACGCCTGCAGGGGAAGCTTAGTATTCACTTGTACTGTTAACACAAGCAGAAATGTGTGACTGAATAGGTTCATTTAAGGAGGTGAACAATGTACAAAGACCGTAGGGGATTTGTAATAGCGATACCACACAAACATGCACACACACACACACACACATACGTACGCACGCACTCATGCACGCACACACACACACACACACACACACACACATACACCCACCAACATTTGAGGGCAAGGATGCACCCAACACACACCCGCAGACCCACAGCAAACTGATTTATTAAAAGAGAATAGGGGGCGATGGGGGGGAAAGGGAAAATCGATGTCGGTTTCCCCTGCCTCAGTCAGCGGAGAGTTAAAACGCTGTTAAACTCCAGCCGAGCGGACGCACTCCCTAACCAACCAACCTCCCTCTCATTGATTTTTTATTTAGCTCCCAGCAGTGATATGTCTTCCAATGCACACAGAACACAGCGAGCCTCCATTGCCTGTCAGCACATAAATCAGGCCCCATTGAGGCCGGCCGGCTGAGGGCGCGGAGAGACGTCTGTTAACAGAATTAAACTCTTACTTAGTCCAGCTTCCAGAGAGGCCGGCCCCGAGCTGCAAGACAAGGGCCTGACAGGAAATCCAATTCTCCTCACCGCATGGCCGAAGCGCCGTCCTTAAACGAGAGTTTGCATGCATTACGTCTGCGAGCGTGTTGCGAGAGAGCAGGCTCCCGTTAGTGGGTTGGATGAGCAGTGAGCAGGACTGGGATTATTGTCAGAACACAAATCAGGTTCTGGGTGTACGTGCACATACTCGCCACCTCTATTTCTCCCGTTGCTTGATTTGCGATGCACATGCTACCTAACAGCCAACGGTCAACAATGGAGGTGCGAGCTGAAAAGATTGTTCCTATTCACATTATTTAAATGATGATTGTTAAAATGACTGGCATTACTAATCAATACATATGACTAAACATAGAGACTAGGCTACAAAAGGGTTAATCAATATCATACTGAAAAGTCCCCCTTGGGGTATGGAGTAACGAAGGCAGAGAATGACAGACCCTACAAATCCTGTTTCAAGTGTATTTATTTTGTCAATTGTGAGAAATGGGAATTATTAATCATGGCTTACCTCTCCCTGTGTCCTTGGGGTGAAACACAAAGCTCCATTTTATCTTATTGAAGGCACACTATGAGAGGTAATTTGATAGAGTCTAATCTTTATAGAAAAGAGATGCCTAAGAGTCTAAAACTCAAGTCAGAAATTCGAGACAAAGACTTGGCTTTTAATTGGTTCGGTGATGAATA
>JAPMUY010004297.1:230000-305152 GCA_026901105.3 Galaxias olidus
ACCCGGCTGACACCTATAGGGAATCAATCAGCTCCTCACTCACTGGCCCGCTTCAACTGAAGTATTGACTTGCTGACTGACAGCCACTTCTCAACCTCACAACAGCCACGAACGCAAACACACAGAATCACTCTTTCACTTGGATTTACTGTCAGAGAAGAACACACACAAATATTTCAAAATTATAAAAATTAAAGGTAATGTACTAAAACACTGAAAATAAATGATAAAAAACCTCTTTACGACTTTAACCTCTGCTATCATATGACAGAAAAAATAACAAATCTGTGATTCAGCGTATTGATTAAAAAAAACTTTCAAAAACATCCTAACTCAACCCAAAGACGCACACACACATTTACACTCAATAAGTGTTTTCTCTGCGCCGGCCTGGCTGTCTTTTCGTGTTGTGCTCTGTGTGCTTGTACAGTATAATAGGGGTGTTAAAGGCTGTGTTTCCCGGTGAGGCCCACACTGCAGCGTGCATGTCAATGACTGGGAGCGCAGCTGCCTGCTGCTGGGGTCACTGCTCCGCTGGCCTGCTCGGCTCACATATGACAGGGCTGGCCCCGCACACCTCTCCACAGGGGCCGGAGATGGGGCCAGCTCGGGACCACACGCTAGCCCCCGCCCGAAAACCTCCTCTCCCCTCCCGCCCTCGCCCCGCCGTCCTCCTGCCTCGACCCCGACTCCCCCGCGCAGTACCGCTCGGGAGGAGAGCGTCCCACTCCGCCAGACTCCGAGTGAACTCCTCCCCCCTGCCCCCTCCCTCTCACTGATGGGGAGCCAACGACCGCCTCGCCAGCCAGGCGCATCGATTTCGTGTTTGGGATGCCGGCATTGATTTTCGCGCAGGTTCACGGATTACACCGCCCGCCTGCCTCCTGCATCTCAGCCCGTTGGGTGGGAGGCAGGGAAAATCGCCCCTGACAGTTCCGGCGCGCGGAGATCCAGAGGCAGGTCCTCCGCCCCCTCGCCGATCCTCACTCCTGTACCTCCCAGCGCACACCCTGCCTCTGCCTCCAGTCGTCTCACCCTCCCACAAACACAGCTCCGCCTCCTACGACGTTTTGGGCGGCATGCGGTGCAGCTCTGCATCGCGTACGTGGGCCGCCCCCCTCCCGGGCCGGGCTGCGTTATCCATTGTTCACGTAACCCCCACGTGGAACCGGGAGGGGTGTGAGAGGTCCTCCTCCACCTGGCGCGCCGCATGCCCTCCCCGGTGACCCTGTGAACGCGGCGGAAATGTCACCCGCCTCGTTTGCGCCGTGGTGAAAAGCCCGGCCATCCGGGGAGCCGCCCGGCCGAGTGGATGACGGGCGGCGGACGCAGAGCCCATCGATCTGACAACTTATTACAGGAGGAGGGATCAGGAGCACCACACCGACGGCCGATGGGGTCAGCCTCTCTCTGCCTCCATCTCTCTCTCTCTCTCTCTCTCTCTCTCTCTCTCTCTCTCTCTCTCTCTCTCTCTCTCTCTCTCTCTCTCTCTCTCTCTCTCTCTCTCTCTCTCTTTGTCTCTTCAACTGCCAGGTGCCATGGAGCCTCCATTTTGTCTTGCGTTACTCATTTAGTCTCTCTGCTTCACATTCATGACCGTCTCTATTTACAGCGCAGAGAGAGCATCGTTTATTCAGTGCTGCATGTGAAATGCTGTGTGACTTACCAGTCAATGCTATTTGGTTGGTGGTTCTTCAAAGTAACATTCACACCTAGATTGTCGATTTGACCTCCACTATTGTATACACTGCATCGTGCCATTGTCTCCTTCCGTGTGTTGTCATGTAATAATTTGCAGTTCTGCGAGTGCGGGTTGTGGTGCACTGTGCAACAACAATAAACATATATTTATGTCCCTCTGGAGAGAGGTTAAAGCCCTGATAAAACCTTCATAGTGGCACTGCCCTCCATATCCCTGATACAAACGGCACGGCTGGGAGCCTCACAGGAGGGGATCTTTATTATCTGCAGACATGCGGTGACCCTGGCAAGAAGTTGTCGCCATTACATTGGTCTTCATCCACGAGGCTGTTTGGTATGCGGTTTATTTTTTTGGGCGACACTTGAAAATACAAACGATAACCACTCACTCACACTTTTGGCACGAGTAGCAGGAGAGCACACTGAGCGCGCTGCCTCAAAACGTGAACCAGATCACAACGCGATGCAAACACAACGGATCGTGCGCCACATCCGTTCGACACGTCCCTGCCTCGTCCCCCCTCCAGACAGACTGGGGGGGGGGGGGGGCACCGGGTAGCAGCCCGGCGCTTCCAGTCAGACTCCTCTTGCCAGGCTGTGTACATCCAGCTGTCAGCCCGACAGGTAGGAGGGACAGACGAGGTTGGGGGGGGGGGGGGTTGCGGCCCCGGGCAGATGAATAGCCCACTTGATTGACGCTGGCCTTTGTGCACGTCTCGACGGCGGCGCCGCGCTGACACAAGTCTGTTCCACTGTAATGTGTGATCAGAGGGAAAGGGCACTCACTGGAGGCCCCTGATCGTCATGCCGGCCCACGTCTCCCCCGCACGCCGGCTACTCAGCGGCGAAACCAAATCAAACCTGACACCAAACACGCGGGTCTCCAGCGAGACGCGCACACCGTAGGACGAGCGTGTGCGGTCGAGCGGCGTGTGGAGTTCCTCGGTGAGTGACAGAGAGGGGTGGAGCGAGTTAAAGAGTGAAGCGGTTTAAAGGGGTAGACAGCTGGCATGATGTGAACTGCTGTGTGTCTATGCAGGCTAAAACCCGGCAATTTGTAGTCATTTAGGTTTAAGGTACACGTGTATGCAGGGAGAGGAAGATTGCTACAAACAGATCCACTGAGGGATTCAGCGTTCAGTGTTTAAATTGACAGGGTTTGAGTCAAAAGGCTGAAGATCTAACGGGCTCAGTAAAGCTCACTAACACCGCGTCCGAAGTTTGCCTTAACTAAAGTGTTATAAAGAGCTATAAAGTGTTCACTCCGCCAGCGTTCAGAAGGAGTTCTACCACGACGACGGTTGCTCAGGGCCGCTGACGTTGCCGCCGCTCAGATCCCGTGTGTCCAACGCGCGGGTCCCCTGCTAAGCGGCCAGGCCGACGGGGCGTGATATTGACACTGCTGGTGATCGCACTAATCCTGGCTGCCTGGGGACGGGCCACTGCAGGGTGTGTTTAACGCTGCGGTCCGCCTGCCGTGTTGGAGCTAATGTCGGGTGACACTCAGACACCCGGGCTGATGTGTTTTGGCACTGCGAAGACCCCAGCTGTGCATTTACATATGCAATGACCCAGATTAGCATCCCCTCACACTCCATCAACACTGATTAGAGCAGGCCCGTTAAATACAGGGCTTAGCCGACGACGAACGGCCCACCCTTGTGACTAGCCCCGTAAGTGACACACATTGGCAAACAAACACACACACACACACACACACACACACACACACACACACACACACACACACACACACACACACACACACACACACACACACACACTCAGTCCCAAGTCCCAAAGTGAATGTCAAATTGAACTTGGAAGAAACACACATCTGAACTAATAAAGATCCCACAATTACATTCAATTACATTTGGAAGTAGTTTTTATAATAGAAGTGTCAGCAAAAGAATAGTATTATAATGCAGATATGACACACTTTAAAAAACGCTGCCCGGTAATGCTAACTGAATGCATGAACCCAACTGGGTGTAGTATTCCAGTAGCAGGTGTATACATGAAGGCCTACAGAGTGTGTGCTGGGAGAGGGGAGGGTGGCGGTATACGAGGGGTAAAAAGGGACTGAAATTAGGGCTTGTCATCAGCAGCATATGCTCCCATTCAGGGACTAATTGCACTTTATTATGATGTAATTACAACGTCCTCAGTGTGTGATGACAAAAATAAGCTGGGGCTCTCTAGCCAGTGCCACCCCTGCACTCCACTCAGTAATTGCCCTCTCAGCTTTGATGAATGAGGAGATGATTAACCTTAATTCCCAAACAGCATCAGGGCATTCGCTGGGAATGCATTACAGCAAAGTGGATGTGACTAAGTGACTTAATATGGTAAATTGGTTGAGTGTCTGAAGAGGTTCCAGCTATGAACCGTGAGCTGAAAGCCTTCTCCCCCTCCCCCCACCCCCAATCCCACTGATACTCTGTACCACAACCTCCCGCAGTGAGCCGGCTTTACTCACTAGCTTCCTGCCCTTACACAGAAGCACAGTCATTCATGCTGAGATATAAAAACCATAGGGTTTCCTCTCCAATAAAAACAATGATACCGTTCAGATCCGACACAAAACTAATTAAATGGTAGTAACGCACAGGCTGAATGACTAGCATACTCTATGGAGCCTGCCTACCAAGCCGTCACTGAGAGTCCAGACTCAGTTAATAGTCGGGGGAATTCACCTCCTTTCCTCCTAATGTGTCCAGTGCCCAGGAGAAAGGAAATATTCTGAATACCTAAGCACAATGCAAGCCATGCGAGGGAAAAAAACCTCACTTGCATGGCAGTAAATATGATGACATTGCAAGCTTGTCTTTTGCCGACAAAGTTGTGATCCTCTTTTCTGATGAAGCAGTGAAAAAAGGCCACTGCGAGAGCAATTCCAGCTGTGTGGCTGAGCAATTGTCTTAGACCTTCGCGCTGCATGCGCACGCACGCACACACACACACACACGCACACACACACACACACACACTCACACACTTACACAAACCAACTCAAAACGGAACAAACTCAGGTACACACACAACACACACCTAACACTGGAGGACCATCAGAATTGAGAGTGTGTGGGACGGGAAGAATGACAGCTTGAATGACAGACACACGTCCAACCAGGCTTCATTATGAAACAACGCCAGCCAATTGTTCTCAAATAAAAGTTGATATGTGCAAAGGCTCCTTCTTTTAGTAGATTAGCGGTGTGCAAGTGCATTTCTCGCCTTAAGAGGTTCCTTGTAAATTTGCTTAAACAGAGAATTTTTTTTTTTGCTTATCAACAGAAAATGAAAATATATAGATCTAGGCTCATTATAAAACTATTTATGTTTACCCAAGTAAGCCATTAAACCTGGGAGTGGGGTTATGTTCATTTCCAGCATGTTAGTAATGTGGTCTCAGTCATCAGTGGAGGCTACTCATTATTCTTTAATGTGCTGAATAAACATTTCAGCGGCTCACTGGCTCCCTGCTATTGTTCACATTGTTGTGAGTGCAGCATTTTCTTATTGCTACAGTTAAGCCAGCCACCACTGTAGGGGCTGTGCCGTGCAGGCAAGCGGGAACGCCACGGAGGAAGGCTGGAGGGGAGGCGGATTGGCTGTTTCCAGCCACGCCACGCAACCACAACAACACCGTTCCTCACAAACCCACGTTTACCGCCATTGGGCCTGTAATCTAGGACTGGCTAGACGAGCTTTTGGTTCTGCATCCTATTCAGGGTGCGGTCTAACGTGAGGAGTCTTTCTAATAAGGAGGTATTTCTGGTCGCGCGCTGACCCCAATAACACTCGAGAGAGACGGGCTGAGCCATGCGGGACCCACAGGTATGTGCGGCGCAGATTACGCCGGCCCGTTTTAAGAAACGGCCAATCGCCATTTAGATCAGGGGACAAAGCGTCAACTTTGCAGAGACAGCGTGCGGAGCGGTGGGAAGGAGAAGGGACGCGAGGTCGTTGGTATTCCGGCGGCTGGCGCAGTCAGAAGGTGGCGGGTTAAGGGAGGACTCTGAATCAGCCAGGCGGACCCAGGGGCAGCTTACCGGGGATAGAGGGGGAGCCCAGTCGCCTGGCTTAGGGCGGCTCAACGCAGGGCTCAACTTATCTCACGCCTGTCAGACAGACACCTGCCACGACGCACACAGAGTTACTCGCAAACACACACACACACACGAATGCAGGGGATCACACACACACACACACACACACACACACACACACACACACACACACACACACAAACAAACACACACAAACACACACACACACTCTCACACACACCCGATCTACGTCACTCAAACCGCAGCTCCTTATTTTAACTCGTTTTTTAACTCGCAGTGAACACTGACCCACTCTTCCACCGCAATTACCCCATCTTGCTTCGGGACACCTCCACTCCATCTCGGTGAGAATGCATGCTGGTGTGCGCATTCCAGTGGATCACTTTCAGAGATGTGTACTGACGGGGAGAGGAGCTGGCACAGGCAGGCCATACACAGATTGCTCACGTCGCATTCAATTACGGTGCTTCCACTCTTCACGAGACAGTAATTGAGCCGGGGGCACTACCTCTATTTAAAACCACAGGAGCTCCAAGCTTCACACTGTGCCCTGTGAAATCTCTCTCTCTCTGCAGCCGCTCTCCACCAGCAGGACCGTCCCCCTGGGAGTGGAGGACAGGGGAGCTGGACTGGGGTGCTCCAGGCATGGATGGATGGACGGATGGATGGATGGATGGATGGCCCACCAGCCCCGGCCCACCCCCATGCTAATTAGACATGAGATTAATCAGCCCATCACCCCTAGAGCGAGAGACCACAGCCAGCGATAAACAGGGGCAATCACACGGCAGTGGAAATCATAGACGGTGGACACACTCTTAACAGGGGATGGACATCTTGCTTACTGTAATTTGTGCGTTTTGAAGAAGATGATGTGAGGTTAAAAGTCTTAGAACTAGGGAGCATTACGGTTCTTCAGTCTCCGCTGACCAATTTGATTTATAAAGTCAACTGCATAATTCACGAAAAATAACTTTTGAAAGACCCCGAGTTTTCAACACCGTGTGCTTTCATTTGAACGCTTTTGCTTCTAAGACTAGTAGCAGGTGGTTTGTTTGAAATAGCAAGGGCCTCATCACAGGATAGTGATAATGAATGACTCCCTCTCTCCCTCTTTGACACTTAAGAAGATGAAAAGCGCGATACCAATCACATTAACACAAGCAGACTTATTCATATTTGGGCTGATTTCAGTTTATAATCTCCTGTGCTCAGATGTGCACTGGCTGATTAATACATGAAAGAAAAGGCCTTAAGTCTATAAATCTGACATCAAATTTTAAACACTCCTCTGTATCCAGCCTTTCATCTGCTTGAAAGGAGCTGACCCCTCCATGCTAGATTAGAACATGGCTACCACTGAGCAGAGTTAAATGCCCAGAATCACTTGAAGACCACCCTCCTTGCTTAAAATCTAATGCTACACCCTCTACATATCCAGAATGTACTTCATTGGTTTTATAGATCAAATGTATATATAATTACGATAAATGACCTTCTCACCCCCAATAAGAGATGGGGGTTATATTGTATGCTGTCATTCCCCCAGGATAACACGCTGTTCAACATATACGTACACTGTAAAAAAATATTTGGCCTTTTAGTTAGTTCAACTTGTTTTAATAAGTTAGTTGTACTAAAATTAAGAAAACATTGAGTCAACTTGTTATTTCAAGTTGGAACCTGACCAACTGATCAAGCAAAACATATTAGTCAATGCAATTTAGACATTCAAGTTTACTCAAGAACAATTGAATTAACATACTGAAGACGTCACCTGAATCTTGACGCATGAAGTAGTAGTCATCGTTACTGCTATCCTGATAGGCCATTGAGGTAATACATTTCCATATATCCCAGCAAGTTATAAGATGTAATATTAATGATAATACAATTTATTTGGATTGTGCTTTACTTTGCAAGAGTAATCTCAAAGCGATACAATCCCTGTTAAATATACATAGCAAATTATATAGGGCAAATGAAAAATATATTGTTTTGCAACTCTTACTCTGAACACTGTTATCATTAATAATAAGCCCTGAAACTGGTTGTTCGAAGATCCCGTATACCACGTCTTGTGATTGCGTGAGTGTAGCGTTAATAGCCTGGGTAGAGCTGACAAATCTTACAGCAGTTGGACGGATGTTGTACCGGTGCTTATGCTAGGCGGAACTTGTCTGACATTAAGAGATAACCGGGAACAATGGTCGAAGTTCCCGCGGGAGGCAAGTCAAACGTATGTTCCCCTCCTGTTACCTATTGTGAAAAAAAGGTGTTTGACGCGTTTGCGAATGCTGTATTGAGAAAATGTCTTTATTCAACTTTCAAATATATGTCAAGATCATTAATTAATCAGTTTGCTGAATGTCAATTTCATCAAATTGACTTTTCGTAGTGAGTTGCATGAACTTAAATTGAAGTACATCAAACTAAAATAACGAAGTTGCCAGAACCTATTCTTTGCTCATCTTACTCAAAATCCTAAGGCAGCCAGGTTACTCATAATTATAAGTTGAGCCAATTTTTTTTTTTTACAGTGTATCTATATGGAGTCAGATGTTCCCATCGGCCATTGGATTATCTGTAATATATGAGGGCAAGATGCCCAGTTATTCAACCATAACTTAAAACAACTAAGAATTCAATGAACTAATTACAGAAGTACTGGGTTAATTTGTGAATGCTTTCCACCAACCTTTCCGCCATTTTGTGTGTCACATACTGTAATAGGAGTGTCTAACAAAGTTTCACGTCGCATACTACGGGACATCTTGATGCAAACTGTGACGAACCAGTAACACGGCAATGTGAAATTAGTATATGTGTCCGTAGGCAGTTTGGTGATGTGCACCACCATAGCTTGAGAGCCTTGAACCCTCTACCAACAAATGGATTGGACAAATCAAAACACACTGAACATCTATTGTGACCTAAAAAAAAATGGTCACCCAATAGTGTGAAAAAGTGTTATTCTGCATCAAAAACATTATACTCCTTGACAGCAGAACTTGCCCCCTAGACATAGTTCAGCACTTTTAGCAAGTTACCGATATGAAAAGTGAGGGGAATATGCTCTTTGGGATGAACTTGAACAGACTGGTTCCTCAAGTTAAAAGCTGTGCGTCCTGGGTTAAAGTTAGACTAACTCTCTTGTCTGAAACCAACTGACTGCCAAGAACATTTCTTGGGTCAAAACTTCCATTCAGAGTGTGGGCTGGCGGTGCACAAAGTCAAGGTTTACTCACCAAGTCTGCGAGTTGAGGCCCCAGGCCTTGGCAATCAGGGCGCCTGCTACTGAAAACACCCTGTCTCATCCCTCTTTACTTCTACAACCCCCCCCCCCCCCTCCCCCCTCCTCCTCCTCTCATTTCCTCGACTTCTGTGAGAGAGCATTTTAGGAAGCTGGCAGAGTAGAAGGGCTCCGGCCCTTGCAGATCCGCTCCTTCTCTGTACAGGCAACCGGCTGCCCTCCCCCACCCCAGGAAAAGCCTCCCATCTCCCCAACTAAAATAATGATAGTGCGGAGGTCAGCATGGAAGCAAAGAGTCACAGGAGCCAACAGCTCCCGAGGAGGTGCTTTGATTCTCAACTCCATTGAGCTGCACTTATTCAATATTTACTCTGCGCGACCTCTGCATTAATTTTTGCGTTGCACTTCCAAGACACTTCCCTGTGTTAAAAACTGCGAGGGGGCCTTTTTTTTGTTTGCAGGGCTCCCTCTGTCTGTGCTGTGGAGAAGGCTTCATTCTCCACTCATGGTAGCTTCCTTCCCACACCACTGGGAAGGCCAATCTTAGGCTAGTTATTGTCGGAGTGCTGTTCTATCATTACCAATAACCTTGACTCCTGGCTGTGAGCTGTAATCACGTGGAGCCACAGGGGAGGGAGCGCGGCCCGGGGTGAATTATTAATTAGCGAGGCTGGTCCTTCCCCTCAGCTCTTTCTGGGAGAGGGGGGGGGCTCCGCTAAAGAAGCAGGGGTTACCCATCGTGCAGATGGTATTAACGCACCTATCAAGGTAAAAAGGATCAGCGCTCTGGGCTGCTTCTGGCATTGTTAAACAACACAAAATCAATATCCATGTTCTGCTGCTGCTGCCATGCATGTGCCTCCTACTCTCTGTCCCAGGGAAGACAGGGAAACCCAAAGAGGGGAAACAGGTTCATTAGGATGAACTTCACAGACTCCCACACTGGGGACCTGCTGCATGGAGGTTGATGAATTCCAGTTTTCAACCAATGACTAACTTCTCCGTACATACAAACAAATCGCAGCCTTCTAATGCTTGTCTTCCGCTGAACCGCTGAACCATGCACAAAATGAACACAGAAAACCAAACCAATGCAGTACCAGTTAAAATCTGTGAGAAAATGTCAGACCCAAACAACATATCTTACAGTGTTAAAAAGAAGTTCCTTAAAAATTTCGGTATTTTGGACCTAACTTGAAAGCTGGGGTGAAAGGGAGGGGTGGGCTCACCTTTAGTATTCTGTTTTCAGATGTTTGGCTACCTCGCTAGCCTCCTTTCACGGAACTCCCTTGGCTGTTTAATTCTCAGCACCCCTAACTTTTCCCTAAAGAGCAGAGACTAAGGGGACTGGACCATGGCTTTGATCTTCAGATAAATCCTTGAAAAACAGAGGAAGCCAGAGTTATCCTCCAAAGGGTGTCTCTGTGCTTCCTTTCCCCAGGAGAGCCAGACCGAATCATCGACCGGGATTGAACTTTAGAGAACAACATTGCTCCCTAGGGTGCAGGAACAGATAGTTCTACTCTATCATTCACTTGCTTCCTCTGTAAGGCTTATGAAAAATGTATTTCCGTGTGACAAAGCGAAGGTCCTGTTTCACCTGCTGCTCAATATCGGACGGTGTAAAAATCACATCCCCGTGACAACTAAAAACATAGGAATCAATTAATCCGTCCTTATGTTTAGTTTTAAAACAAATGAAAGTGGTTAATATTGGAAACCCAAAGATTGTGTTGGTTATTTAACAAAAATCAATAATTGTTGCAATGAAAACACGATCATGAAGAGATTGGAAGATGATGACATAAAACATCACTAGCTTGGCCATGATTTTTGTCCTCATAACAGTACATATCAAATTAGGGACTTTAAGCCTTTTTCTGCTCTAAACCCAGGCAGGGCTATACTGTATGACCTTGGCCCAGGATAGCCCTGAGATAAAAACTATTTATTAACACATAGCCCATATTGACCAATCCTATCTCAAGGCACATGTAGTGGATACATATGAATGGCTATTTAATAATATAACATGAATATTTGGCAGGCATTACCCAACATTTAATTAGACCGATATGTTGATTATATGACGGTTAATTTAACAATGACCCATTAAAGACTTATTGATTGTTGGTTGTCTAAATACGAGAGCATTTAGCGCTTTCTGATGTGGTTTTCAAATATTTACTTGTTTTTTTTGTTTAAAAATATAAATAATAATATATATATATATAATATTAACATATATAAAAATTACCTTGTAAGAAAATAGGCTTTATGAACTTTGATGGGAAATTTCATTACAGGCTTGCCAACGGTCCTGGTATTCTAGGCCTGGCAGTCATAACATTGCCCCAGGCAGCTGTGGTCACCTACCGGATGTGTTAACTTTTCTGGGGACCTTTGGCTGATGTGTTGGGTGGGAGCGTGGTTAGGCTTGGATACAATATTTCATTGGTAGATATCACGGAGCCCAGACCATGGTCTCCTTATCCAATGAATTGTGTTACTGGTCGTATTTCTTGCATTGATTCTGTTTGTTTGGATTTATCTCATCTTAACCTAGAAGGCAAGCACTATACTTCTCTTCATTGACATTGTCCATACCACAAGAAATGTTTTTGAACTGACAAAAGTTGCTTCTTTGCCTGACTTGTAAATGTAAGTCTATAATTTCAGTAGTGCAACTGGAAACCCAAGGTGTTAGGTATACAGGTGCAGTAGGAAAGTCTCCAACCTCCTGAGTCTCTGATCCCTCTTATCCCTCTCCTAAGCCCCTCCCTTCAAATGGTGTTTACCCATGACTGCACGCTCCCTGACTTGAGTGAGCTTGAGCAAGACAGAAGGTTCGTCCGAGTATTGTAATTCAGTGTTGCCATCATGCTCTTATACGGCCATGCTTTGAACCAGGAGGGTGCAGGCGAGGTGATTGATAGGGAGGTAGCCACACCTCCTTGCAACTACTGTCCTGATTGGCTAGTGATTGCCGGGCTTCCAAAGATGTTTGAGAGGCCGAGCACAGAGCCTGAGGTGCTTATAGAGAGTGCATCTTCTCTGAGAGCATATAATTTATTAATATCTGCCATGAGGTAGGCAATAAGCACAAGAATTAAAAAGTATATATTTTTGCTAGGCAATGTACAGGAACTCCTTTGAGGAAAATTTTTAGAACTTCTTACATTGAGCTGAAATATGGCTGAATGTGTGTATGAAATTCACTCACACTTTCTGTCAAAATATAAGAGTAATATTCTGGATATTATAGATCCACATTTGTGTACAGGAATATTGCAGACTATATTTTCTGATAGAAAAATTCCTTGGTTACGATTAGTGACAACAGCCCGTATTCACCACCCAATTGTGCCATTAATCGTCCTTAACCGTAGGGGAACCAGTCAGAGTACACATAGCAGTGTAAGTTGTTGTATTAGCTATCAACACGATTTGACTGTAAGGTTGCAAGCCTGCACCAAAATACTCATCCACATGCACTTCGCTAGAATCGTTGTTTTTCTACCTACCACTCCATTGGTGATAGCCAATATTGTTCCCCCCCCCCCACCCCCCACGACACACACTCTCTTTATCTGACATTCTGTCTCATTTTAGCTATTTCATACAATTTTCTCTCACGTCTACTTCCCAGCCATATCCCAGGTGTTTGGTCTCGCCTTGGATCCCAGGGCATTTCCATCCTCTACTTTTGATGAGGAAAAGTGGTTTTATGAGAGTCATTCATCACCTTTATAAAAGTGGTCTTCCACAGAGGGTGGATCTTTCTAAAAAGAATTATGTCTTTAAAATTAAGAATGTAGGGATGGTTGTGTGTGTGTGTGTGTGTGTGTGTGTGTGTGTCCGCGGGGAGTCATTTGTGGTCCTACTGTAACTGTGCAGTGCTGCTGTGGCGTAATAAAACACGGGCTTTTTAAGGGTTTCAAAGTGGCTTTCCTGCTCTCAGCTCTGTCAGCCATAAATTGAGAATAAACACAGCCGTGTGTGAGGCGCCCATAAATGCCTTCATAATTCATACCTTTGGGGCAGCTCTGGTAGATTAAGTTGTTTCTGTGATGCACGTTATCACTTGAGTAATATTTCACTCCTGTGTTCCTACGTTCTGTTGGTTAATAGCTTGATCCGGATATTATTGGACAATAAAGAGACAAATAACATATTCCAGATGATTAGTCTCTCATGGGTATTTCCTTGGAACATATATATATTAGGTGCTCACATTGCTGTTTTGCAAGAATCTCTTTTTATTTTTGCCCCATGCAGTTTTTATTTTTATTTTTTATTTTTTGCTTTTAAAAAAACAATTTAATACAAAGACTGCAGACAAACACATTCCACACATGGCTATATTTTAGGCTTGTCGGTTTTTACATACATTGCACTAAGGGTGTCAGAACGACTAAAACATTACAAAGCCTGCACAGCTCCCTGGATTTGATGCTCATAAGCCAACAGAAAGAAAGCCATAAAAGACATAATGCGTCTCAGATAAGAGAATCCCAGAGAGCTGGATGCCAGATTTCTGATCAAAGCACCTTGTGAAGTTTTCACCGGAGGTTCTTGGTGTGTGTGTGCATTTGTGCCATTTTTTTGGGGGGGGGGGGGGGGGGGGGGGGGGGTACCTGCCATGCATGTATGTTCTGTCTGTCTCCTTTGTTTTGTATATACAAACACAACGGTCAATTGAAGTGTACCATAGGAAAGAAAAAAGGTTAGGCCTCATTGATTATGAACTGGAAATGTTTATATGCACATTATGCATTTGTACAGACGGTGCATCTATTTACAGCCCGCAATCCTCATTAGTCGTTTACTATGTACCGGTGGAATCTTTACTCTTTTCAACTTGCTTCTGTGCTTCTCCCTCTTAAGATGCTTAAATAATCATGAAGAATCCAATATTTCACCCGCATCGTGTTTGAATGGAGGAACAAGGAGTGTCCGAGGTGCTTGTGTTTAATAGCCCCAGAGAGTCTATTGCCCCCTACCTCTCAGAGAGAGTTCTCCTGAGTCAAGTGACTTTGATGGGCTGCCCCCTGAGCTTGACGATTCTCCAGCCTGGGAATGCCTGGTGGAGGCCCTTGTGAGGTGAGCAGAGGGGTTTCTGAAGGGAATTGTTCCAAATCTCTCGTCCGGTGTGCTCCAAAAAGAAACCATGAACCTCCCCATGTGCAGCAGACAGAAGAATAGCCTGCAGTCCCCTTCTGGAAGTGGCAAGAAAGTTGTGCTGCAGGTTGCATGTGGCCCGGCCAAGATTCTAATACTTTGAGGTGATCTAGAATGCGCAAAATATTCCAAATGTTAACGTGAATTCCTCAAAGCAAAAAAGCAAAAAAAAATACTGCACGGAAACATTGTCGGTAGGAATGATTCAAGTGGTTCTAATTCATTGTTAGTGTGTACCCTGGTAGATAGAACAATGTGTGCACCCTTATGTCTAAGTTAATGAACCACTTCACCAGTGGAACATTGTCCTTACGTAAATAATAATTGTCGGTGAAGCTGAACAAACAACTGCAAGTCAAACTGTCCCTTGACACAGAATTCAAAAAGTTTTCGAAAAAAGGAAGACGACAAAGCACAAAAGAACGCACACCCGATCTATCCGGAGAGACTGCTTTGGAAAACGTTTCGTACAAAAAAGCCTGCCCATGCGAATTGGACCCTTTTGTTGTGCGTCGCCAATGCCCAGGGTACAGAGAACATGCAGCGGGGAGATCTTGCTCGGTAAACACGTGCATCATTATCCATTCATCGGGGTGTATTGTTTGTTTACCGTGGCCCCATTTCCACAGAGCCAGAGAGCGGGCTGGTGGAGTGGGGAGCCCCAGAACAATGGCTGTTCTTCTTCACCCGCTTGGGCCTCAGAAATGTTCACCACTCAGCCGGCACAGACCCTTTCACTGGGCCTTTGGCCGCCTGTGAGTGACAGCTGAATCACAGAGAACTTTTCCCAAGTACAGGAGTTGGGGCGGGTATGAGAGAGGCCTGTTGTATGGAGAGCCAGGTCCAGCTGCATTGCTGGGAGGTCTGCCTATTGTCTGGCCCACATAAAGGCGGGAGGAGCAAGAGATGTGTCTTTACAACTCTGCTGTACAAGCTGCTGCTGCTGCGCACACTCGCGCTAACTGTCATTGATGCATCAAGAGAGTAGATGTAGCGCTTCTTGCAAGCATGAAACAAAGACATCCACACTGGAATGTGAGCACACACGCTCTCTCTCTCTCTCTCTCTCTCTCTCTCTCTCTCTCTCTCTCTCTCTCTCTCTCTCTCTCTCTCTCTCTCTCTCTCACATACACACACACACACACACACACACACACACAAAAGGTTCTGTTTGTTGGTGAACTGTTGAAAAGTTTTGAATGCAAGGAGGGGTACAAAACCGATATCATGGTATTGTAGTATCTGTTTCTTTTGTGTTTTTTTTGCTTCCTTATTATTGTTTCTGCACAACAATTACTCAGGTGATTCCTGCCATGTTTATTCTCTGCCCTGTTTTCTGACCTGAATGCACACGCAATGGATCAGCCCCCTCCTAATAGCGCAAGTCGGTGCCTTTGGCCTTTACAGTGTGCACTGAATAAAGTTCAGGTGTCAGTAGTTCAACTGATTTATAATGGTGAACAGGCGGTGATTAAGTGGCGATGTCGCGGGATTCCTCAACACTCATTTGGGGAATCAACTTGCTTGTATCCAAACAAGACAAATGGGCTGCTTGCTTGTTGTAACCTTTCTCGTATTCATGTTCCCTCCAATCATA
Source organism: Galaxias olidus (assembly GCA_026901105.3). Classification (NCBI taxonomy): domain Eukaryota; kingdom Metazoa; phylum Chordata; class Actinopteri; order Galaxiiformes; family Galaxiidae; genus Galaxias; species Galaxias olidus. The sequence goes on from JAPMUY010004297.1 coordinate 245,809, forward strand.
TGCCACTGCTCCTTTGCTCTACATGCTGACTTTATTTATAGCCATGTTACTCTATTAGTGTGTGTGTGTGTGTGTGTGTGTGTGTGTGAGTGTGTGTGTTTCTGTGTAGGTGTGTGTGCGCATGCGTGCATCCACAACTTGTCCTAAAGCTAACTTGACGGTTTTTATACGTCCAGCACGGACATTGTTTATTCATTCTTTACCATGTTGATAAATTATTGCTGAAGTAATTGTCTATTTACAATAGATGCTTTAAATACTTTTTGTTAGCTCTTAAGATGGCATAAGCATCTGTGTTTAGATTGGCCTGTAATGATTTGTTTTACAGTATGCAGGAAAATATTTTGCACTGTACTGTGTGTGCATGTCTTTGTGGGTGGTAGCGTGTGTGAGCATATGATCTCCCTGTTTTACTCTCGATTTGTGTTTGTGTGTCTTTGTCAGAGGGCCTGTGTCTCCGTGCGTGCGTATGTGTGAAAGCGATGGTGTGTATTTACATATACCCACCCTCCTGGTACAACCAGGTGGCGGGGATGATGGGCCTTCACCCGTTGGAACTATTCAATTATTCCCGTTATGTGTACTCTACAAAGATTTCATCACACGGTGGTTCAGGAAGTTTTCACATTGCTTGGTGAATCAAAATGCCACCGACACCCATCCCCGGCCTAAGATGTCATCTATGAATAAACAGGGTGTCAGTCTGGCTGCGCTCCCGCTGCCTGCAGACAGCCTCTGTCAGCGTCAGCCCAGGAAATGCCACCTCTCCGCTGACAGCTGCCTGTGCAGCACCCGCACCCTCGCCCAAAGGGAGAGCCACTCAGCCTAGCAGCTCTCTCCCAGGCTCCCCTCTCCATGCTAAGCGCCGCTCCCCGAACCCGCTGCGCTCCACCAAGCGCCACGCTGCCACCCTGACAGCACTTCACTGTATATCTAAATAGAGCAGGAGCCCGTCGTGTCCTGGGGACACTTTTACATTCTGCTCCATTCAGGGAGGATTTGTCACTCGGGGGAGAGGATAATGAAGCAACCCCCCCCCACCCCACCCCCCCTCTGGTTCTCAAGGCGATCCCTTCTCACAGATATACTTCAGTTATGGCTGTATTGGATTAAATGAGCTCCCCTACTCGGGCATCAGGAGGGAGACGGTTGAGATCTGCGTGAGATCCGCTTTGTGTTCAAAGTTGCACGGGCCCCAGATTGATATGATGACGGGCCCCGAGGAAAGCCTCCGTCACACTGCGGGTGATGCCTGTCATTATTCGATCCACGATCCATTTACTGGCAGCCAAGCCTATCAGAGTGGAGAGCAACGCGTCGGCATTAGTAGGAAAGGTTTTGTTATAGATTGGGAGGCACTCTGTCATGTGTTGGTGTGCCGTTCCATTGGAGGGTTGCTCCCACTAATTGGTCTTAATTGTTGGTAATACCCCTGCGTCGTTCTCCTTTAGGTCACCCTTGCGTGCGGCTGAGGAGATGCCTTTTTTATTGATGTGACAGCGCTAAATTGAGAACCTTTGGCGGAGTGTCAAAGCCTAATTAATCACTCTAATTTCATCTCTCCACGCGTCCTCAGCCATTGAGTGAATGTGATCACAGAGAGCCGTCTCGGCATTAGCGGAGCTTCCTCATGCTAATTAGCTGCTAGCCCTGAGATGGAGAGGCCCTCGGGGTGGGACAGAGGGGGCTAAAGCCGGCCTAAATGACCAGGGCAACGGGAAATCTCAACCCAGCTCATTTTCATTATATATTATGCTCAAGTCCCATTTGAGTGCATGCGAGTAGACATGGCCATAGCGGGACTCTACCTATGCGGGCCCCTCTTTTTTTTCTCTCCCTGGGATATCTTTGCAAAGGGCAAATGCATTAAGAAAAGCTCAACTTTGTAGTTTAGTAGTTACTTATTCCGGCAGTTGTCATCGCATTATGATCTTAGGGGATCGCCTTCCAAGCAGAGCCCCAGCCTTCAGAGCACACGAAGCCCCCTGTCTGAGTAATACCACACAGCCCTTCAGGGAGCAGCACGGATCTCTCTCTACTTGAGTGTGTGTCCGACCACGTGCCTGTTAGAAAACCTAGCAGACCGTCTTGTAATGCGCTGCAATATCATGTGAAAAGGGAAGCAATGTTAATTGGGAGGCTGTCTGTCCGCGATTAATAATGTGGTGTGGACATGCTACACTGTATGTACATAGTTAAACATCATTTTCCCTCTCCGGTTTCTTTTTTCCCTTCTTCTTTACACCAGTTCAAAGAAGAGAGTTCTCAATGTTTTGACTTTTCTTATGCTGGAGAAATTCAAAGGTAATCCTGCGTGTTAAACTTTATAGAGCCCACTATTTCTATATAACCTGTCATGTGTTCCAAAGATTGGCCTCTCTCTATTAAAGCCTTCATCACACAGCTTTATGTGTGTGCGTGGGTACATCTGGGTAACACATTTGGCACCCTCTGCAGACGCTGGCTCCTCACACCCAATCGTGGTTGACCCCAGCCCGATCTTGGCTGAGAGCAAAAAGCAGGTACAGTAGTAGCCAGGAAAATGAGAGCCACAGTACACACCATATCTCTAGTCTTAACAAAGCAGTCTGCAGATGAAACCAGCTGCTCTTTTTGCTTTGCTCTTGTATTACTATGATCAATGTTTCTAGTTCCTAAACATGAATCTCATCTGTATAGTTCACGTGTCAATATGTCACTCTTTCGTTTTTACTCCAAGGATGTAAAACTAAACACATTTTTTAAAACAAAATTACATTGCACGGTTAACCTCCTCTAAACTCTGCAAGATCCTCAGAACATATTTCATTGTTTCTGAAATAAGAATTCCTTGGAAACAGACATGAGCGTCCATTAACACACAGTAAATGCTTGGTTCTGAGGTTGTTGTGTTATTTCTGCGTGATGGTTGCCAGACCCCAGATGTTTTTCCTGTAATTACTGGATCGACGAGTAACACAGCTCACATCTCAAATGAACATAAAGTTAAGCAATCAAAATATGTGTTCTATGCCACTACTTTTCAATGGATCACAATGAACGACATGTAATCTATTTATATAACCAAGGAGACATGCATAGTGATTCATCTCTCTGATATCTCTGATCGTGTTTGGTGAAAGTCTGTAAGTCTTTTCATCATGCATATAAAATGTACTTTTACTTTTATTGCTATGCCGTACTTGAATATGAATATTTAAATTCAGAAATCCATAGATTAGCTGAAATAATAGAGACGTCCACTGACAAGCAGCATGTCTCCAACTAAAGCCGTCGATGATGATGCCAAGTCATACTCGAGTCAGTCACAGGAACTTATACGGTGTGCTAGTCAGATCTCATTGTTTGCAATTTAGGTCTTACCATTCTCAATAGGTTCTACCCCAATTTAACCCTAGGCGTTATCTAAATATTGGATGTTTGATTTTAGGGTACAACATCCTTGCACCTTTAGGATTACGATTAAACTTTTCTGATCTGAATAATGTAAAACTAAAATTCTTTACTACGACAAAGTATTCACATACTGCCCTGTGGCAGACCACAAATTCCCCATCTCGGTATGTTGTGATCACTTATTTGCAAAATTGCTGATGGAAATGGAAATTAAAGGGTTTTATTCAAATGTCCACCGGTAGAGGGGGGAAATATGGATATATTACAAGGTAATTCTGTAAATCTTTTCTATATTTCTCAAAGAACTGAAAACAAACATGTCATCAAAGACCTTGACCATCAGGCTCCAGAATAGAGGACAACCTCATATTTTGTTTCAAAATCGGCAGTGCAATATTTGAGGTAAATTGGCACTTACTTTACACTTGGCACTAGATTTACTTATCTTCTAATTTCTAACAATAAATTGAGAGAAAAGAAAATGAAGATCTAGCTTTCATGTCCTGGCAATAGAGCTTTAGGAAAGTACTTTTCTTCAGTAGCTGGACACATTTTCTGACTTGCTAGAGTCCTATTCAGATATACTCTTTCCATGGATCAGGGTATAACGATTGCTTAACAAAAGCAGTAATTGCAGTATTTTTATTGGACTAAGGAAAAAGTGCCTTCACAGGAAAAAAAAAAAGTGATTTGGTATCTTAAGAATGTTTATTTTTTGTAGATAAATTTAATTATTAATTAATATTATTGTGTTATAATGTGTAATGAGCTAAGACTAAACTATAGTAAGTGGAAGTTAGAGTACAGGTATTAATATAACTTCAGGCGTTCTGATGTAAATGGAGAGCAGGATTGAGCTCCTCTAAAACAAGAGTTTTTATTTGAGGTCGTATAGAATGACAGTTATTCTATTTTGCACGTTTTATTATTTTAAACAAAAAAATAAGCTTACAGTAAAGTAAGCGTAAAGCCTAGAGGTGTCTTCACTTTATATTAAACTTTGTATATATTTGAGCATGACTCCGCAAGTCTCAATGTAACTTATGTAAACATCTTCCAAACACACATACACATACACACGCACATACACACAAAACACACACATACATTCACGATAAAAACATGACAGAAAAAAAAAGGTTTCGCTGAGGAATGTGTCTGTGTCAGGAGGAAATTCAAAAAAGAAAAAAGAAAGTGTAAGGCATGTGGCAGTATTAGGATATCTTAACCTGTGTTTAATCTCAGATTTCCAAATGTTTTACAATCCTTCTCAATGTCTCCTAACAGTGGCTCCTGTACAACAACATAAATACTGTGCTGGAAATAAATGGAATTTCCCAAAATCTAGTAGTTTTTTCTTTTCCCCGGTTCCATTCTGTAAACATTGAAAAATTGAAAATGCAAATCAAATCTCTTCAGTTCTCACCAAAACAACAACAACAAAATAACAACAACTGTTCAGTCTGTAAGGCTTGGCAGCCTCACTCAATAGTCTAAAATGGGCTCAGAATACAAGTGTCTTTTTCTTTAAGCTTCTTCTTTCTATTATTTAAAAGTCTCTATAAGTCTCTGCTGTAGATTCCAGTGGTGCAGAGTGGGTTTCAGGGAGAGGCTGGTGCGGGTGCTTGTTAAAGGGCAGGACCAGGGGCAGTATAGAGGAGGAGGCCCAGGATGGACATCAGAAGAGACTGGTCAGGGTGGTCTGTGAGGGGCTCCTGCACTCGTGGATGTCCATGCCCCCCGGCACTGAGGACAGCACGGAGGTCACGGTGGGCATAGTGGGGTTGGTCAGGTCCGTCAGGGTGGTGGGGGTACTGGAGGGGCTCATAGAGGCATTGGAGATCTCCGAGGCCGGCCCCGAGGGTGTGCCCCCCTGTAGCGTGGAGCCGTCCGAAGTCTTGTCCACACCCGTGTTCTCCTGGCGCAAGAGGTTCCGCCGGAACTTGGCTCGAGCATTCTGGAACCAAACCTGTGCAGCACAGCAAAGCGACGTTGTTCGGAGGGATAGAGTTGTGATGGAACCGTGGGGAAAAATACAATGGGAAGGCTTTAGCTGGAATAAGAGCCATGAAAAATAGAGCGCATCAAAGCAAAATGACTGCTTTGTTTTCTAGGAGTGTTAATTAAAGCGGCTGGATTTTTAACAGCATTTTTTTTTCCAGAAGCTTTTTGTCTCATTCTTCCCCAGTCCCCTAGATAATTTGCTGTCGTCTTTCCGGAAATCAAACACTCTCTGTTGTGCTTTCTCTCTGTACCCATGAGCTGTGTAGTTTTTTCCCCCCCCGCTCAATCCTCACAATAAAGCAGCTGAAATAAAGAATACTCCCCAAACTAAAGAAATGAGGTGACCTTGTAAAATAAAAATGATCATAATTCAATATACCTGTAAAACACGCTTGGTGAGGCCAGTCTTTTGGGCAAGCTGCTTGAGGTCCTTGGCATCCGGGTTGTGGTTGATGGCAAAGTAAGACTTCATGGTCCTCAGTTGGTGATGTTTGAAGGAGGTCCGCATTCGCTTGGTTTTCTGGCTGGAGCTATACTGGGAATCTCTGTCCATTGAGTCGCCATCATTTTCATTACAACTGAGAGCTACCACACACACACACACACACACACACACACACACACACACACACACACACACACACACACACACACACACACACAAAAACATATTTATGATTAGATCATGAAGGGCACGTGAATAATTTAATTGTATTATGCTGTACTAATTTTGCAAAGTAATGAATAATTAAATGTGTTGACCAATTATGCATGCTGAAGTGGAGCTCAGCTTCATAGTTAAGATTTAATTTAGACAATATCAAGTGCATCTACATTGTCTATTCACTCTGGTTTCAAAATAAGTAAAAGGATGTTTCATGAAGCTGTAGGCTAGCTTACATTCTACACATCTTGACATTCCTTGTAAATTGTTTGATTCAAAATATTTCTCCTCTGGTCTATTTGGGAATTAAATTAACTTGTATTTATTTGTTTTGCTTGATACAAGTTAAAAACTTTCTAAAATCCCGCGCAATGTGCACCAAAAATTATAGGGAATGCTGGCTCTTTCATAGATTCTTTTTGTATTAGTAATATTCTGGTAATAATACCTATTTTGTAATTTAAATAATTGAATAAATAGCGGTATTAATAGCTCTTGTCGTTGCGTTGTATTTATTAAATTACAATCACAAAGTCGGCAGAAGAAGAACAATTGTAAGAACAGCAAATAGCAGGTACCGTGCGGGGGACATGCTATCTTTCTAAGTAGGATTAATTGAATGACAAATGTGTTATTTCTGACTTTTATCTGGTAGCTCTGATATTTAACGTTGCAAAGATGAATATTATTATGTGTTTTTTCTCTCTCTCCATAAAAACTCCTCACTTGCTGTTGTCAAAGCACATAATCACTAGATAGGACCGATGTAAATGTCAAGTAATGATATAATGAGCGGTTGTTTGCGGGAGAGAAAAATATTGAAACGAATAAAATAGCTGTCTGTAGTGTCCATCGTCCACTCCCCAGTTTAAATTATTAGCCTACATAAAAATAAATAAGCATGTCCAGAGAATAGACAACATATTACAACAATTTTGAAAATATAATAGAATATTTATCAAATGTTTGGCCAAGCAAGTTTTGTGTAGCACTTAGCCTCTGATCATAATTAATTGCTTCTATAGGTATACAGAAGAGGGCAGTAGTGCCCAAAAGCAGCGTTCTTCGTTTCAATGAGAATCGAATGTTATAGGCTCCTCGAAAAGGATTTATCCTGTGTGTCCTAATATAGGCCTTCCATTGTAGCAGAAATCAAATAGGATGTATAGGCAAGAACGAACGTTTGGACCAAAAAATAGCCCACCTCTGCTTGTGATATTCTTTTTTATTATTATTTGATTTTGGGTCATTTGGCAATAAGTTGCAATTTAAAATTGTATTTATTTATTATGATTTCATAATATATCAAAACTACAGAAAATGGGGAAATTGATGTTACGTAGGATTAATCAAAGCTATCGGTGGCAATTGTAATAATTCGACTTTATGTCAGAGGCAATCAGTTGACTAACACAACAGGCCTATAACATCTTATTTATGTCCATTACCAACCTGAAAAGGTCCTGTACAAATGCAGTCCTACTTTTGAAGTCAAATAGATCTCTCAACTCTAGCCTACTTGCACAAGTCCAGCCTAACAGGCCCACAAATACACAAAGGGCGAGCGGGGAACTTTAGACGTCTACAGAGCTTGACAAGTGGAAAGTGGTTCAAGCGAAAGCTGGAACTTCAAAAACTTTTTTAAGTGGGTAGGCTATCAAGGCCTGAAGTTAGAAGACATTCGGAATCTTTTTGAATTATACTAAGAATTACCACGCATATGGTAGAATCGTAAATTACAATGGCTTTGGTACTCACGTTTGATAATAATAAAACTTACTTTTAATTTACTGTTGGCCTCTAACATTGTATGATGGTTACTTGCTTTAACAAAATGTACTAAACGTCAATTGACAGTGTACTAATATTGTAGTACTACTTGTAGTTTTAATATGATTTGTTTGCGTGTCAACTTGAAACTAGAGACAAGACGTCATAAGCAATAATCTATTCACCAAATTAAAATATGAAGTCGATGCTGTAACATTGTCTTAAAATTTATATTTCAGTCATATATTTATTGTTATTGTGAGAAATTAATTATAAAAATACAATTAAAAACATTGTGCATCACAAAAACAATTAATACAATTGAATAGCTACAAGAAAAGCCAAAACACCACATAATTTTGGAAGCACGTGTGGAATTACGACAAAATTATAATTATAAACATATATAGCCTATTATTAAATAAACCTGGAAAACTAAACTCTGATTAGTAATAAAATATATCAGTGGAATTACTAAGGTTACTGGATTTGGCATGTAGGCCCACGCCTGGTTCACAGTATTCTACGATGGGTTCATACAAGCGTTTATAGGAATAGTCAGTCACTTAAACATTTGATTTTTTCCGATAAATATTTAAAACGTATAATAATCCCTGCGTTCTTACCTGCATTATAAGCCGCTAAATCTGCTCCTGGTCCGGGGCTTTTCCTTTTCCTGGGGCGCCCTTTCTGCACCGTGCCCACCCCGTTGAAGTAGGTTAGTCCTAGTGTGTTGGCTGTGCTCAGTCCTTTGTGAGAGGCTACATCCGCGTGATTGAAATGTGACTGATATTCTCCCTGTATAAGAGTTTCAAAGTGCAGGCGACAGTACACCAAACTGTCTTTCATGCCAAAATGGTCCCCAGTTGTTAACATCTTGTTGCATGTTGTGCAAGTGAAACAGTTCAAGTGATAAACCATGTCCCTGGCCCGCATGACCATTTCTGAGGCCGAAATTCCGAGGTGACACCGGGCACATCTCTGGACAGAAAATCTTCTGCGAAAAAAGAAAGCCCATGAGAATGTTGTCCAATTCATTAAACAATTACATATGTTATCTAAAGGTGGGAGACTTACTTGAGGAACAATTAGGCCTGCATGTATTTTTGTGACAGCAGAGGCAGGGACTAGTATTTTGTAAATCAACTTTTTTCACTTAGGCCTATCGCAGGCCTAAAAAATGTTTTGTGTGTCTGCGTGTGTGATTATGTTTATGTGTATGTGTACATCTATTTTTACGTTTTTTATACTGTAAATGGGGTAATTTCAGTTAGGCTACCTGTAATAATCTTCTTTGCAGTAGATGCTACCGTCTTTACTGAAGCAGGTGAGTTCAGACTCCAGATTGAGTTTACACTCGCAGCACTTCAAACAGCGCATGTGCCACTGTTTGTCCACAGCCAGCAAGTAATAGCGGTCAGCAATCTTCCTACCACAGCCCGCGCAAAGTGCCACTCTGTCGCTGTTCATGCAAGACATGCTCTATAAGAAAAGAGAGACAATAAATAAGTAGAAGCATCATGAACATGTCACATATTGTTGTTTATTCTACAGGCCTCTTTCGGCCAAATGCATGTTCACAAGTCACGTGCATTTGATAAGCATTCAACTACTCTTGTTTCAACACATAGCTACAAACACACACAGACGCACACAAACACACAAGCACGTGCGCGAACCCCCCATCCACACACACACACACACACACACACACACACACACACACACACACACACACACACACACACACACACACAGACACACACACACACACACACACACACACACACACACACACACACACACACACACACACACACACACACACACACACACACACACACACACACACACACCCTCAACAGCAATTGAATTACACTTTTATGTATTTAAATACAATTTATTTTGTATTTATTTTAACATTGTGCTCAAATGTCAGCAAAAATAAATAAATAGAATGTATGCAATTGTCATATCATTCTTGAGTCATACATTTGACAGTGAAATTTATCACAAATAATCCATCATCTTTCTCAAAAGGTTGCTTTCTTTATAGCACAATCGCTTTTAGTTCAACTCAAGGCATGCTCTAACTAATCAAATGGCTACAGCCAAATTGTTTTAATCAATTTGACATAGGCTATTTTGCTTTTAAGGCAGTACATAATATTCATCCACCAGAGGCCTAACCATTTACAATAAAATGTTTTTTTTCTATAGCACAATACTTATATTGGACAAATTACAAGATATCAATCAATATTTTAGGTTGACATTTAACTTTTTGTAAAATAAATAGTTTGTAGTCATACTTTAATGTCGTGAATACTGATTAGCTGCACATTCCCAGGCATTTAAAATTGTTCTTACTTACCGTATCTGATTCTCCCATATCAATGGCAGAACTGATAGCTGCTGAGTCGCTCTTTCCTCTCCTATCTATTTCCTCCACAACACCATGCATGTCGCCTCCAGGGAGGCCATGGAAAAGCATAGCTGCCGCAGAGGGGAGGATATTATATGTGTTTTCTTCAGATCTGCAACCCAAAATTTCCATAAGACGCAAACCTAGGCTGTGCATTGGCAGTCAGATTGTTCGCTTCTTGGTGTGACAAGTAAGAATTCCGAGATCAGAAAAAATATGAGGGCAAAAATGGACACGTGTTCTCCACTCTAGCATCGTCTGCCAATGGAAATCATCACCCAAAATCTCTGCAGCTCTCTTTATTAATAAATAATTATTCGTTTGGAAATAAAGGAGATTATTTCCCCGAAGATTACATAGTTTTGGATATATAGGTATTTAATTGATTTTGGTTCGAGGAACTGCATTTAATAATAAACCCACTATTTATACAATTAAAAACATACCAACTATCGAATCCAATTCTGCATGGATCTGGTGCCGGCTCCTCCTCCTCAGGAGTAGGTTAAGAGATAACAATTTGCCAGACACAGGTAACGACTGATTCTTTTTCGGAAAATAACAAAACAAAGACACTGTAGGCTACACAAAATAAAATAGCATCACTGTAAAACAAAAACGATTTCCATCCAAATCGATGAGAAGAGTAAAAATCATGAGCTCAACCGATTCTGTAATACTACTGAAGGTGCGCGCATCTCCATCAACGTCACTCCCTCTGGTTACAATTTAACTAAAGTCCAAGTTGAAGCCGTTTGATTATGTTCAGTTCTATTCTTGGAAAACAATAAAAGATCTAGTCGGCAGAAAACAAAAATCGCCTTTTCTTATGATCCTGTCTCAAAGCTGTTATTCTCAACAACTTAACTCTCTATGCCAAGAAAGCTGCATGTGAGCTATAGTGTCTAGCGGCGTATCAGTGGTCTTCAGTTTCTGGTCCTGCTATATTCCCCGCGCCTTATCAACAGGGACTCCTACGTCACGTCCTACGATTTATGTTCATTGGTTGTTCAACATCACCGAATCGCTATTACCCGTACAGGAGAGATACAAGGTAAATTCGTTCTTCAGTTAACCAAGATAGCTAATGGACCTTTTTGTAAATGGTTAGAAACGTAATATGAGAGAATTTGCTATTTAAGGCCTATTGTAAAATTATACAAGACTATGGATTATAGTAAGTGGTGTGCACTGTAGAAGTGTAGAATTGAGATTGTGGGCAATTAAGATTTTTGGAAGCTGTCACCGTTCCCTCTCCACTGTCAATTATTTAAATATTTGAAACGTATACGTAAACATTAGCCTATTGAACTAGGCTATGTCTGAAAACATTAGCTATATAGTCATTCGTTATTCATTTTTATTTATAAACCGACATATTTTATTTAACTTCAGAAAGATGTAGTGGACAATATTGATATTTTTGTACTAAAAAGCTTAACTAGTCAGGAAAGCAGTTGATAATCAATCAAGATTTTCTTCAAAGTTCGCGTTGATCACGTTACGTGTTTCCTACATTGTTGCGGTCTACATACAGCTATCACAAGTTGAGTTAAAACATTTGCAGAAGTATATTTGATAAGTAGCTTAATGTTTATTCTAAAAAGAAAAATAATATTATTTTATTCAATTTTGATAACGTAGGTCCAACATTGTTCATCGGTGCCACAGTGAAATCAACTGACATAGAAATTTAGAATTTCTCGCCTGCAATTAAACAGGCTCCACATGCTTTAAAGTTGACACCTCTTATATCCTCTTACAAATCTGTGACGCTGAAGTCCCTGGAATCTGATTCTGAATCCGCTCATAATTAGCTCTCTGGTCTTAATTGGTGGGGGGAGCATGCAGACTTCGTCATCACAGGAGGCTTCTTTAATAAAAGAGAATAAAATGCAGAATATGTTAAGACACCATATTTGCTCGTTACCTTCCCTTAAGAAATCAGTTAACTTACTAATATGAATCAGTTATAATAATGAAATATTTTACTAAAGACAGAAGGCTACTGCTAAAAATCTTTTTTTAATACAAAACCTTGCCAACATGATTTTGTCACCCTTTCTATAATAATAAGGCAAACCATGATAGCACGAGCATTTTTTATATATGCCTACATGTATAATAGATTTTGCAAATGTATACATGAATGCTTGTTTATTGGCAAGAAAGTTGATGTTCGTTTAGATGTTATATAGATATAGATTTATTACCACGGTGTTGCCTTACACATTATAGCCATATTCAGCCAAATGAATGTAAAAAAATAAAAATAATAAGACCAGTCTCTTACCTTCCTACATTTATTCAGATTTCTTGCAGCAGAAAAGTCACGTTAAGCTTCTAAATCCTAATGCAAATCAACCCTGTCTAATACCCTTAATTGAATATATGCATATTTATCGTTTGTGTTCGCTAGTAACCTATAATGCTGACTTATACATTAAACATTGTGGCATTGGGCATGTCTCCAGGGCTGTATGGAATATGATTTAGCAATTGAAATATTTAGTAACAAATCAAGATTTTTGTTTTAATTTGTATTTTACTTTTCAATATTAATAGCTTCATTTCAAAATAGGGCTTCTTACTTAATTCATTTTATATTTTGTTTAAAGAGTAAATAGCCTGGAATGTTTATTATATACATGTCCTCCATGACCATACCTTTAGAAACTCTAGGCAATATACCTTTGTTACATATCAATGATCTCCACAATTTGCCACTAGGAAACATGCTTAAACATAGGGTATGGGAAAACAAACTAAAGAAAAACATCAAGACTAATTATCAATATAGTGTTGATTGCTATTCTTAAAACATTACACAAAACATTATCGAAAAACTAAATTACTTACATATTTAGTGGTTCATCTGCAAATGTTTCTATAATGACTACATGATGAGAAACACAATCAATCACATTTTCCCTGCAGTTTGTCAGCACAGCACACGGCTGCATTCAACACACAGTATTGTTTCTTGAGGAAAACCAGTTATATACTTCATACCTATGAAGAGTATAATCAATGTTCTGTGTGATCTTAAACTATGAAACTTTCCTCCAAGACCTCATGCCCTAATGTGTGATGGGTGAAGGGACTAAAATGCTGATGCAGCACTACACTTGTCCCATAATTATTTCCAAATTGGCAGCCATCAATAACAAAATCTACATTTTCTGAAAAACATTGGCGGAGTCAGTCTTTGGGATCTTTTTGATCTTCCTCTGTTTTAATTGTATTCTGGATAAAGGTATAAAGAGACGGCTTGGGTTTGTTGCTAATGGGAAGTGGGGAGTCAGTTACAAGCTCTCAGAGGACAGCACTACTGTAATTAAGAAAGGGAACAAAGCATAGGAGACTAAGACACATGAAAGGGAAAGAAATAACCTAATCACATACATAGACAAATACACTCGCTTAGTCTCTAGCACCTACACACACTCACACACACACACACACACACACACACACACACACACACACACACACACACACACACACACACACACACACACACACACACACATACACACATACACACACATGCATCCACATACACGCATCACTGGCACACATGCACTTATGTACATATAATTTACTTGAATGTTGTCACTTTTAGCAAACCACAACTGAACTCATGATATACCTGAAACATACTTTTGCCCATGTATTTGCGAGGGGAGATTTTGAAAAATCAAGGCTCTCTTTGTAAAGTTTTCTCTTACGGCATATTATACTTATATATAGATGTACATAATGTAATATACATACTATTTAAATTATGTTGCGTGTGTGTCTGTATGTTTGTGTGTGTGTGCGTGAGTGTGTGTGTTTGTGTGTGTGTGTGTGTGTGTGTGTGTGTGTGTGATTCCAGATAAAAGATTCCATGACAAACAACTGAATAAGCCCGTCTCTCTCTGCATGTCCCGTGTGCTGTCCCTCTTTAATGACCCATACCAACACATGGCTACACAGTCGTGGTAGGACATGTTACAGGAGGAACCCATAAAGGCGCTCAATACAGGAAGGAAGCCATGAAAACTCCGGGGTCTGGGTTACATCGGGTCATTCTGTCACGGTCCTGGCTGGATTTCTGATACTCTTCTTTCTCTGGTACCGTCAGAAATCCAGCCGAACCTTTTAGTGAAAATGTGATGTGTTTAGTCAAACAACACACTCATTCAAAAGGCAAATATATAGTATGGTCTCTAGGCCACCTCTGCGTAATAGTAGTAGAGAGAGGAGAGAGAGAAAGAGGTAGAGTTTGAGGGAGAGATAGAGACAGAGAGAGAGAGAGAGAGAGAGAGAGAGAGAGAGAGAGAGAGAGAGAGAGAGAGAGAGAGAGAGAGAGAGAGAGAGAGAGAGCAATCTTCCATTGTGTATACTTGCAGGGCATGGATTATGCTTTGCTGACCAAACTATTCAAGGAACTGTTTGGGAGATGATAGGTTCTTCCAGAAAGACAGCTTTCTTCAGACACACCGTATCTGATATGCATCAAAGTTTGTTGTGCATGGCTTTCACATCTTCATGACAAAAACATTAGTCACCGGCATGTGTTTTTGACCAAATAACAAGAGTGTGCACGCAGAGGAACCCCGAAGGCTTGGTGGAAAGAGGCACAGAGGCCACAAACTGGGTCGCCCGTTTCAGTTTTTTCTTTCTTTTTTTTCCCGTCGTTGCAGTGTAGCTTTGGAACGGTGGTTCCACTGGTCTGGCATTGCACTACACTGCTCCCATCCCAACTCCTGTCAGTCAGCCCCAAACAGCAGGGACACAAAGGAGCCCCGATCCGCCACGGGAGCCCCTCTATGGAGAGCCATTCTAGAACTTACATGCCTCTTATTTGTTGGGTCAAAGGTTAAATTGCTGACCCTCCCCTCCATTCCTCCTCTCTCTCCCCTCCGCGGCAAAGCTGTACTCAGAGTCCTATATTTACATGGATTAGAGTCCTTTCACGTTGAAGAAAAGAGCTGGTTCACAGTCAAAGCCCGAGGAGCAGCCTATGCTGCCCGAGTGGCCACATTATTCACTGCCAGACAATGACCATATTGTAGTTATGTGGAAAAGGAGGGGGGAGGAGGAAAGAGAAAGCCCCTTTTGCCATGGCAAAGTCCTACACTTGTGCCACGGAGCGGGGAGGGCCAAGCCCCATCCGCTTTTCCAAGCAGAGCAAACAAAGCCTGCCCACTGTGAACGAGATGAAGATGTCAAAAGCTTTTAGGCAGGGGGGTGAGACAGGGTTTAGGGGATAAACCAACAAAACAAATGAAAAGGTCTTCTGTCCAATTGGTAAATCCAACTAAGTCTACATTTCCACATCAGCTTTGCTCTCTCCCCACAACCCCCCTTCCCCTCACCTTAATAGATAAAATGATGTAGGACAACTACACAATGCACCAAGTTAGACTGCGCTGGGCCCTTGGTCGACTTGCTCTGATGTTTACCGGGTGAATCATTTAGTGAGATCATAGAGCTCACAAAAAAAAAAGCTTATCAAAAAAGCTAACACCCTACTTATTTTTTATTTGCGGCTTTGCTAGCATGGTGATGCATTTTGTCATGAATGTGGTCCATCATTTATCCTACATCTTTTTGCCCCTCTTATGTACTTATTTAAAGCAGGATGCCGACATTATAGAAATGGTATACATCCCACTGTGTAGCTATAATCTGTGAACATTTCTAAATACTACACCGTGTCTATGTGTTTCCTTTTGTCTCTCGTTTCCACCTCGTCGGGTATTCAAGCGGATGTGTGTACCTGTAAGGGAGCAAGATGTGTTTGAGCCCCGAGGCCCGAGGCGCCGTGGAATGAATGACATAAAGAGGCTTGGTATACAGCCACAGCCAATTCACATGTAAATGTCCAGGCTTGCCCTGACTCTGATTAACTCCCTGTGAGTTCATAGTTTCCCTGTTAACAAAGATCGAGGGGAGAGAAAGGAGGAGAAGGGAACTAGTGGTGAACCTTACAGTAAAGCCTCTTGAGGACATAATGCAGCCTCCGTCTCGCGAGTCTAATCCGCCTAGCAGATGCTGGACGCGGCCGGAGCTCCTACAAGGACGGCGGCGGAGAGAAAGAAGGATGGGGGGGGGGGGGGGGGGTACAAAGGGAACCAGCCCCCTTGTTCTCATTTCATGCCTCAAGCAGAAGTCCCTACACCAACCCGTGACCACAGTTATTGAATGAGGGGAGTGAGTTTTTTTTTTTTTTTTTTTGTGAAGAGGTCTGTCAAATAGTCCATGCAAATGAGTCGCCGTCTTTATTTTCTCTTTTGAATAATGCCAGGATCAAGACATACGGGTGTAGAGGCCGAATAATGTAGAAGACATGACACTGGGATGTGCTGGACCGTTGAGCGGAGTTGGGCTGTGCATGATAAGGCTTCGGGGTGGTTTCGGTTTGAATCACTTTGTATGAATGTAAATTATTTCTTTATGGAGTTGATTCGTATTGGCTGGTTGCTGTGCCACCCCAACCTCAGACGCAGCCCCCTGCGTGGCAGAGAGCGGCCAGTGTGAAACCAAAAGAGTAGCCTTTGTTAAGGTGTGCTGGCTTCAATTCTCACTCATCACCCCTGGCACAAGGGTGTTAAATTATATGCTCCAGAGGACTTCGCGTTCACATTTTACAGGACCCAGGTTATTAGGCAAACAGGCTCTGCATATGTCCCCTGCTATGACAGTTTTCACAGTCAAAGATTTCGACCTTTATTCCCCCCCTCATCCCTCCCACTACCGCCTCCTCTCTCACAGCCCCCTCCCCGATCCTCACTGTCTCCCTCTAACAAGGAGAGGTTCCGTGAGCCTGCAGAGGGTGTGATCACAGTAGGGCTAGTGCGGGTGTAAGACTCCACTTAAGGCAGAATGTACATCGAGTTCATAGATTGATTCTGTCTAAGACACTTCCTTTCATTTGCTGTTCCATTTAGATTTTTTATTCTCTTCTCAGTTCAAGGGGAAAAACGATGGTCTGATGACCATTTGTTCGACAGACAAATTAAAAGTGTGAGCTTCGCCTTTGTACTTGAAATGGCTTGTTCATAAGCAAAAAGCGGGGCTGATGAAAAGAGGGAGCAACATCAAACGTATCTCACCCTCCAACTGAAAGGTTAGAAGTTTAGCTTGAACGGATTCCCTCACACGCTTTCTAGTCCGATTCTCATTATCTGCTCATTTTAATCAGGCCCACCGTCAATTAGTGTGACTTTTCTCTGCGTTTGAAGGTGCAAAGTTGGACCTCAAGGACGCAGAACTTTCTCTGGGCTGAAACAGTGGGCTGAGCTGGGGAAGGAATGGTGCTTGCAACACTCGAATTCCGGTTTTATTGCCACCGCAGAGGAAATGATGCACATACACGGACAGGCAGGGTTCAAGTCTGTGGTGGTCAGCAGCGGAAAGCAGGCAGACAGAGGTGAAGGGGGAAGGGCCGCTGCCCAGAATTAGGAACAGGACTGACCAAGCGCAGGGGTGCTATTGGACAAGTGGGATGGTAAAAATTACTTCAGATTCTTTTAAGACCAATAATGAATTGAATCAGCCACACCAAAGAAGTATTCGTTGATAGTTTTAGGGGAATCGTTTCTTTGGGCGTCATGTTTACAACATGAAAATACGAAGCAAGGGATCACAGCCTTTAAATCCAGAAAGAGAACCCCTAAAAAAAAGTAGCTGGAAGAAACTTAAGCAGGAGGTCAGAACTGGACAGACAGGCGGAAGTAGCGAGGGAAGGTGGTCAGAAAGTATGACCCACAGTCTGCCACTGTCTCCCCGCTCGGTAAAGTAGAGGTTTGGAAAAAGAACAGCGTTGTGAAAAGGGGACATGGGAGTGAGAGAGCGGTGTGAACACACGGGGTGAGAGTCTGGTGGTGGAGATGGAGGGAGGGAAGGAAGGTCTGGGACGGTGTTAGGGCTGCGTGCAGCTAGCGATAGATTACAATTTGAGGACAGAAAATGAGGTGAGAGAGGAGAGGGCGCCTGTCAGAGGTGGTGGAAAGCGGAGAACAGAGGGGTGTGAGGAGGTGGGGGGGGGGGGGGAGAGAAGGGGAAGCGGGGAGGGAGGCGAGCGGTGTGAACTGAAGGAGTTAACATTCAGCAGCAGCAGTTGCTAATCTCCTCAGGGGGACTTTGGGGCGATATCCCGTTAGGGTGGAATGCGGATCTGTGTGATTCTTGCCAGGGGCTGGCACAACTGGCTCGCTCCAACCACTCACGGAGAGCCCGGGCCACTCCTGGGAACGGTGTTATTCCTCCACAGCATCCTATTAAAACCTTTCTCAACACATGGAGCCGCCTCGGACAGAGTGGCAGACGGTCCAGAAGCCCGCCCGGTCCCTCCACATGTGTCTGTGTAGGGACCGCCAGAGAACTCTCTGTGCAGACTGAACTCTGTATGATTCATAACCTCAAGCATTTATTGCCGTGGACCGTGTCATTATCTTAGACCCGGAGTTTGTCATTAATTATGTGATGTTGTACATGCATCTTGTAGATCAATATTTAATATACAATATATAATTAATAGGAGTGCTTACTTTTTTTCCCCCCGTAGTTGTCAGCCCTCATGCTACACGATCCTCTGTGGTTAGTTATCTCCTGCACAAGCATGTAGAATGTAGTGTGTAACAGGAAAAAAAAAACTCACTCCCCTGCAGTTTACTGTGGGTTTGGCTAGGGTATGGCAGATGTCTGCAATGCTGCTCAGCTCCGAGTTGGGGGCTGCATTTCAAAGGCCCGTTTACTGGCAAGCCTTAATAGGAAGTGATCTTAAAGTGTTCCGTTAAACATGTCGGAGGCTAATGGTTTAATTTGCTCGGGGTATTGCTCTGCCTAATGAGACTTAGCATGCACTCCCGATTGCGCCGCTTAACTTCTCTTTTGGCATGAGACGCTTACTTTCTTTTGAGGAGCATTTGTAAAATGTTGTGCTACAATATTGGTGTTATGTTTTCAACATCAGTAGGACGTTGTTCTTTCTTGGACTGTTTGTGTGTGTGTGTGTGTGTGTGTGTGTGTGTCTGTACGCACAAGTGCTTGTGTATAGTATGCATTTTTTCCCACCCCATCTACATCCTACCTACCCTAAAAGGTAGACCACAATGCACCAGTGAAGGGTCGTGTGTCAGCGGACCTCTGTTGTCTTCATTTGTGGAGTCCATAGTGTGGGCCTGGCCATGCAGAGGCTCAATGGCTACGACTGGATCACGGGGATATCCCTCCCTCCGGACTGGGGCTCAATCAAGCCACTGACACACACCGACATCCACCCTGCTCGCTGTGGGATGCCACATATAAAGACGGGCGGCCATGTTGGACAGGTCCAAGGATCTGCCTGTCTCCAACTGAGGATGACCTCCAGTGTTTGGCATAGCACCAGAAAGAAAATACATTTTAAGGCAATCCATGCTTTTTTATTATACATTACCGCTGGCACAAGGCTGATTGTAGGTCACACTTCTGACTGACTGCAAGCTGCGCATAAGCCTCCCCTGGTCTATTGTTGAAATATGACTCTCGATAGTTTCTCAAAGAACATTTGCTTGAAAATACCATGTATTTGTGTCCAATTATTCCCTGCTGAACTTTCCATTCAATGGAACAATATAGTTAAGATGTTTCCTTTGAGAGTGTAGCTCTCTCCCAGTGTTTTCAATTATCCGCATCTTATCATAGCCAAGGTTCCCATTGGAGTCTGGGGCTGGGATCAGACTACAAGCCTGTCCCAGAGCTCCATGAAATGGGCCAATGGGATTATGTGCTCCATGGTCAAGACCACAGAGATCCCTTGCTGGTATTAATTGTGCTTGTTTGGAACCTCTTGTTATCTCTTTGTTATCAGTTGGTTATTTCACTAATCCACTTATTACAACTGAATACAGGTTTATCTGGTCTATTGTGTTGGTTGGCATGTGCATGGCGGGTTGAGACTGGAATTGCTCAATGTAACCTGTCTATTTGATCCTCACAGACTGCAGTACATAGGAGAAAGACACCACAAGGATGCCATTACATCATGATATCACTACCACTGTAAAAGCAAAGCTGTAAAATGTAGTAGTGTGGATTGCAACACAATCTCAGAACTGTATAAAGGCTGGAATTCTATCAAGTCAAGGCCAAAGTGTTGAAGAATGGCATGTGCAATCTCCTGAGCTGCAGCTGTGTGCTGAGTAGACTTACATTTATGAATGGGCTTAGCAGGACCATGCTAGCTAGAGCTAGTCTGAGCAAGCTTTGTAAAATATAACATCTTATTTTATACAAACTGAACATGCCCTTGGTGAACTCAATGTCCACTTTTTTTGTCAAATTTGTGTTTGCGGAATCATTCCCATGCATGTGCATTAAATATATGAAACAAAGCAAATCATTATTTCCAATGTTATGACACGAGTCACAGATGATTTACATCTTGTCCTATCCATGCCCCTGTTCACAGCATGGCACACAACCTCCAACCCAGTCACCGTTCCCCCGCTCTTTAAATTGAAATATTGTGATTATTCCCCAGGTTCAGTGAGGCTGGCTGTAATCGGCAAACAAATGATGTGTAAAAGCAATAAAAAGCCCGTCTCCGGGGACTATTATAGCGGTGACACGAGCCATGAGGGGTATGGGCTGTAGATGTGCCTATGGAGAGTGATGGGAGCTTTACCAAAGCACTGCCTCAGAGCTAGCGCGCTGCACTGCTTAAAGGGGATTTGACTAAACAAATGGCAGCATATGGTAGATGAGAGAGAGGAGTGGAGAGCGGAGAAGCGAGAGGGGGCCATTGTTTTCAGAGGGGGGTCCTGCGTCTCTCCTCCCCTCTTCAATCTTTCATTATGTTGTCACACTCCGAATGTGTGCTTCCAATAACACTTTAATTAGCCTTCATGAGTTTAATTGTGTGTTCATGTCTGCCAGCTTATTTTGGCGAGTGGAGCTGTCTGCTTTTTTTCTTGCTGCCTAAACGTATGGTAGGCCCATAAGTGTCACATCGAGTGGGCGAAAGCCTCTATACCTTTTTTCTGTCCTTTCCCGTTCCTCCTTTTAGCGCTGTGGCTGCCTTACTCCCACCGTAGTTGTGTGACTGACTCTGAAACATTAGAGGGGAGGCAACAATGCAGCCTGCTTCAACCACATCATACCGTATCCCCCATATCGTACCGGCATTGACTGGCTGCCAGAGCGCGCACACACACACACACACACACACACACACACACACACACACACACACACACACACACACACACACACACACACACACACACACACACACTAATAAAATAACAATCAAAGCAACTCTGAAAATCCTCCCCTTATCTTTTTCCTCTGTGGCGAAACAACCAGCAGGCAATTTGCTGCCAGTAGGAGGCTGGGCAAGCTAGCAGCCCTGAGCTAACAGGAGCATCAAACCAGGGCTAGATGTGTGCGTCTCCTCAGTCTCTGTGTGTGTCTGGAGCCGGGGAAGAGGGGGTAGCTACTGCTGCTGTCTCTGTCTCCTCCCTTCGCTGGCCTAATCAACAAAACAGCCTCAGCTGCCCCTTCGGATCCCCTGCCAGGGTCCCTATCATCTTCTGATCAAATATTAATGTGTGATACTCAGCCTGCTCACTAATCCAAAGCCAATTAATATTATCTGTCAATTATTTACAGATCCTGAGGTGCGGAGGCAGTTCCCCGAGGACTACATCGGCCAGGTTCAGAATGCATAATTGACTTCCTCTTTCACCCGCCAACCCCTTTTATTCTTTCTTCCTCTCCCCGTCTCGCGTTCACTTTCATTTTTTTCTCCCCTCTTCCTTTTTATCTCCCCCTTCCTTTTTTGTTTATGTGTGTCTTTTAAGCCTAAATGGTGGTCTTTGAGTGTTGCAGTCGGGTCGTGCGCACGATGCCGCCCGTGCATTAGCATTGCTGATGCCTGTGACACGGGCGGAGGAAGAGGAGGAGGAGGAGGAGGAGGAGGAGGAGGAGGTGGTAGGACGGCGCAGGCTTTTGTGTCTGACTCTCACTCCTACAGCAGCAGCCCACCGAGGGAACGGGGATTACCGTATTCCTTCTCATCCCCGGTGCGCCACAATAAGGCCACTGTGCGTGGCACAAATGCCTCCTCCGTTAGATCCGCGTTGTTGACTACATCACCTCTATTTTTGGTGTGGAATTCTCCTTTTAACATGTAGATGTTATGGGGGGGGACACACACTATAAAATAACATGCCTCGTGGAAGCTTGCCAGTCATCCTGTGTCCTTTTCACTTCTTCAAACGAAGGCCGTGGGCCAGAGGTGTGGTTTTTAGTCCCCCTAAGTGCTGCTGTAATCAGACAGTCCTGTTTGTCTCCAGCTAGGCTCTCCTCTCCGACGGGGTCGTTTCTCCCATGGCTGGGAGAGAAGACCGAGCCCCTGTGTGTGTTAATGGAGTTTTCATTTTCACAAGGCTTTGTTCCACACAGTAAAGAGTGCTGCTGCTGCTGCTGCTGCGGCGGCCGCCTCTGACTGTTGGCGCTGGTGTAACTCTCTGAGCGAGGGGCGTGGGGGCGGGGGTGGAGGGGAACAGAGCCTGGCATCTGGGAGGGAATAATGATGGCCGGCCTTTTGGATCCCCTGAGCCACAAAGCCAGCACTTCTCCTTCTAAAGATAGAGAGAATAAAAGAGGGGGGGGGGGTGGGGGAGGGGGGTGGAAGAAAGACGCCGGATGAAAGGGGAGCCGGTCCTGACAGTGTGTTTGTGATGCTACTAAACTCCCACCACCACCCATAATGCACTTTGACCCAGCAGGGCTTCTAATTGGTCGGCGAGCTAACCGTCGCTAAATGTCTACTGTGCTTTAATCCCTCCACTCTGATGTTCACATCTCACAGGGCTGTTGCTTCACGCCGCATGTGAAGCCATATTTGTTCTTTTTTTTGAAAAAAAAATTTAAAACCAATTTCTTAAACCAACAGCTAGTCTGCACCGTTAATTCAACATTTCACGTGAACTCTGTGATAGGTAAAGAGGAGCGTTGGTCACATGCGGTGCTACTCTCTCGCTCTCTTATTAACGCACGCTGAAAGATGAACTCAGCCTCCACGACGCATACCTCGCCGTTTGTGTGAGAGGTTTAATCTGGTATGTAAATGCAGCGTTTGATCTAAAGCGATGGTCTAACGAGCAGAATCCCTGCTTTTCCCCGCCTTTTTTTTGTAATTAAAACAAAGCCCGTTTTGGTCCGCTCTCACCCACTCTCTCTCTCTCTCTTCTCTCCCTGTCTCGTTCCATCTCTTTATTTTCTTCCTCCTCTTCCCTTCTCCTCTTTGACACAAACACAGCGCAGTCTGATTTTACACGTTTCATCATTTACATTAGGCAGCTGCTGCATATTTTGTCAGAGCTTTCCGCTATGAAGTACTTTTGTCAGATTGGAAATGCAATGTTTGAAGCTGGGTTCTTTTGAAGTCGCGATGTGGGCTGTTTTAACTGGGAGGCAAAGGGACGGCAGTAGTCTGTAATGGGGAGTATTCAAATGACTGACCTCTAAATGACAGGCAGAGCAAACTGTGCTATGAATAAACAGGAGTTTGATGGGCTGTTTTATGCTGTGGCTTTGTTCAGGTGTTGATATCCTGCTCTTATCCAACTGCTTGGTAAATGGCTGAAGGTCATGCATGTCAGGGATGACGGGGAGCTCTTTTCCAGCTCCCAGTCCCACAGTAGACCGACCAATCCCTTTTTGGGAGAGAGAAGAACACGGGAGATGGGATTGGCAGGATAATAAGGGGAGAGGCCGGAAGGCAAGACGATGTGGCGCTTTGCTTTGAGTCCCAACCGACAATTTTTGGGTCAGAACTCTGTTGACTTCGTGTTTTCCTAATTAAGTTGTCTGCAGAAAAGTTACCACGATGAAAGATTGCATTAGGATGAAGTGAACACCTGCTTGCACATATGCTTCAGGGACGGCCAGTGAAGGCACAGTCTGCCAGCTGCAGGTAACACGCAGAGGTAGGTAGATTCAGCACATTCAGAGAGGGGACAGAGTGAATAGAAGAGAAATGGAGAGAAAGAAGCTGGGAGATGTTAAAGAGTGATCGACAGAATGGGGGAGAGTGGTGATAGAGAGAGAGAGAGAGAGAGAGAGAGAGAGAGAGAGAGAGAGAGAGAGAGAGAGAGAGAGAGAGAGAGAGAGAGAGAGAAAGAGAGAGATTTATGAACTCGATGCCAGGTGACAGGAGAGCTGCAGCGAGCCCTGTTGCTTCGGCGCTCAACATTCAGGATGGGGTTTCCATTGACCCCTCCTGGAAGCAGGGCCAGGGGAGGAGGCGAGGCGCGGGCAGGTTGAGCTCGGGCCGCGTGTTGAATACCACCTGTGTTTTTTTAGGCTACGCCGCGCCGGGGTCCTGAGAGGGCTGCCCTGGCAGCTGCCCTCCTTCACGTCTGTTTGTCAGGAGCTGTCGATAAGTCTCACGGCGCACTCGGCTTAGAGGAGAGAAGAAGAAAAGACTGAAATAGGATGCTTCCTGCCCTTTACCATGCCAGAGGCTTCGTTAAGGGAACCTGTGAAATCAGTTTAATAGGCTGACATCACCCCTGGGCCTCAGTGATCTGGCCCTCCTGAGACCCATATTCTCCTCTCTTCTCCTCCTCCCTTCCTCCTCTCTTCTCCTCCGCTATCGTCTCCCCAGCAACCAGAGTAGTGCTCTTTTTCTCTCCCCTGAAATACTCTGTTTCTTGGCAGTGCTGCTTTTCCCTCTGGTCTGTGGCGATGTGATATACATCCACGGCGACGGGAAAGAGACAGCCTGGCGAGGACGAGGACGAGCGGTCCAATCTGTGGACGTCGCCGCGTCGAATGAAGGCCTGACATTACTGAATAAAATATAGTGAGGCCTCCCGCGAGCGATGGCTGCTGAAAGGGAGATCACTTCTGGCGGCATTATTTATTCTCCTTCCACCCTCTTTAGTGGCTGGCGCAGGGATCATGACGTTAATGTGCATACCGCCTGTTTGAACCGGGGGCGCGCAGGTCAGCCACTTTAATAGAGAGGTTCAAGCTTCTCTCAAAGGGAAAGGAGCCTAATGCCTCCATTAATGCAGAGCAGGAATGTTGCCATAAAAAAACAGCACTTCCTCATCGGAGGAGTCCCAAAGAGCACAGAGGAACTGATTTTGCATTGTATCATTGGGCAAGCATCTCGCACCAGAAATAATGTAACCAGCATGACACTATTAGTGCTATCCTGCTGTGGCGCAGTCTGCATTAGCGTGACACATGCTCTGTTTTCATATTGCGTCCTCCTGTCTCGGTGTGTTTTTTATAGCTCCAACGGGATGTTTTGTAAGTATTTGTTTTTTCTTTGCGTGGGTGTTGTCTTTTTTTTTTTTTTTTTTACAAGGCTGGCTGTAATTCCACATGACTGTTTGTGAATATGTTGCCTCTCCATTTGGATTTTTGACATTGTCTGACTATTGTTGTCTCCCGTTTGTGCGCTTGTGTGCGAGTGTGTGTGTGTGTGTGTGTGTGTGTGTGTGTGTGTGTCTATGTGTGCACGGGTGCACACATGTGTGGGTCCTGACACTGACTGTATCAGTGGGTCTGCCCATGGCTGTGGGCAGGCCTTGAGGGGAGCAGGCCCTATCCTGGTGGGGATGAAAGCAGGAGGCATCTGGCTCCAGCGGAGCTCCAAAAACTCAAAGTAGCCTAAGATCTCCCTCCTAGTTTAGCCAAACAAGCTGGACTAATCCCAACTATCAGGGGACGCTCTGTCAAAACAAGCGGCAAGGCCCTAAGGCGAGCCGATGCAGTGAGCAGTGAAGGGGCTGGGGAGAGAGAGAGCCTCTCAGATTAGCATAATGCCTCTCGGTAGCGGGCTGGTGTGCTGGACTGACAGACTAAGCGCAGGGGCACACCAGCACACAGGGGGTTTGGAGGGGAGGGGGTTTGGACGGAGAGAAGGGGCATGGAGGGAGGGAGAGGGCTCTGGAATCAAGAAGGGGCACGGCGTAGCCCAGGCCGCAGCCTGCTGGTTGCAGCTCTGGCTGACTCCTGCTCCCCTTGTCTTATTTTTTGCTGCTTTATAAAGCAGCTACCCATCCTCCGAAAACCAGGTTGGATCCTGCTTGGTTTTTCCAAACCCCCCCACGTCTCTTCTCTGAATATGTAGGCCTAGGCCCAGGGCTCACTGCCTTACCCAATTCACTGCCTCAGAGCCTACCTGCTGTTTTCCGAGGATAGTGTTATTGCTACCTCGCAGAGTAAGAGTCTAAGCGTTTTTTTTTCAAAGTGAAATAAATGTGGTCACTGCCGACAGACAAACCATAGCCATCTGCATGACATTACGTAATGCCTATGCTGATCTAGCATGTTTGGTAGCTCTCTTGGAGTAGTAAATCTCAGATATCCTCCCTTTGTTTCTGGAATTGAATTGGTGTTCAACTGCCATTTTGTTTGTTTGCATAGTTTCACCGTAGAATATGCACACACGCTGCGCTTAATGCAGTTGAATACTTTATCTCCTTTTGTCTCTAGCCAGAGTCACATAATTCCTCATATGCAGAGTGGCTCAATGAAACAAATGAGGTGGCCGTATATGTTATTAGCTCTAATGGGAACATAATGGGGTTAGCCCAGGCCATGTAATAATGAACATCAATATTACTACCTCCTTTTTTATTAAAGCTTTTCATCATTTCACGGACACCCATTATAAAAAATAAAAAAAAGACACCAACACAAAAAGAGACCAACATCTTTCGTCCAGGGGTCTGTCATCTGAACTCTTTATTTTGAGCATTTGATGGATTATTTATTTAGCTATTTTTATTTCTATAATTTATTTGCTTTTTATTTTTTAGGTGGCCCTGCATATGCCAGCACAAAACATCAACACAGCTGCAAAATGTTAGTCCCATCATCACGTGTATGCCATTCATGCAATCCAACAATGTTTCAGGAGTCTGCAAGCGCACAAGGCCTGCTTTTAAAACACAGACACAGAGTAAACTGATAACAAAGCCACATCGCATATAATGTGTAATGATAAGAACAATAAAAGTCAAAAAATACTATTATGTCTAGACCAAAAGGCAATTGGAGCCCTCTTGGGATATGAATGGCTGGTCTTCAGTGATGCTGTTGAATTGATTTTGATTGAATTGATGAACAAGTTTGTCAATTTCAAGGCTGTTTGGAGGTTTATTCCATTCTTGGGAACATCAAACACCAGCCAACCCTGCGACCTGAGATCTTAGACACACCACAAAAGTTACTGAAGGTCAAGTTTAAGCTATATCATAATTATTTTTGCTCTTGCGGTAGAGCTTGTGACTGTGTGTGCAGCATGAGTTAGCACTGGAAGCTTCACGCAAACGCTAGTCTCAAAGGGGAGTCCGTCATAAGGAAGCAGGTTCCTGGGCCCAATTATCTTTGAAAAGCTGGCCATGGAGGCTGGATGTGATCAATGAGGCCGATACCGGCGTCAATACACTCCGAGTCAAGCCTATTGATCAGCCGACGCGTATAGACAGGCGCTGTGAGCTGTATAATGTCAGCAGGGATGGAGAGAGAGCGAGGAAGGGGGCTGGGTGAGGGGAAAGGGGGGCCGAGGTGGGGGGCGAGAGGAGGCGTGGCGAAGCTCCGAGGCCTCAGGTGTGCAGCGGCAGGAGGAAGAGGTGACAGCGTGCCGGGTCCATGGCCCAGGGGAGGGGGGATCAGGACCTGCCCTGACTCCCAGCTCCCAGCACACAGCAGCAGGCTGACGAGCATCCAGGCAGCCCCTCCCTCCCTTCCACCCTCCCCTCCCTCCCCTGTTCCCTCCCTCCACCACCGCAATTAAAAGTCTGGCTCAGACACAGGCTCCACTGCAATAAAACACAGAGCACAACAACCCTCTCACCTTACACTGAGACACTGGGATACACGGGCATATGAGCACAAGAGCACACACGTCCACAAACACACTGCACACGCTGCACAATCACATATGTGCACGCACACATACACACCCACACATACATACACCACAGATATAATACAGACACACCACATATACTGTACACAAATATACAAATACAACAAAACCTACACTTAGGTAGAAACTGATGCACACACACGCCATCCCAAATTATTTACAGTTAGTCTCCCCCCTGGGGAACCAAAACATATACTTGCTTAGTCACAAATTTGTGGAATCAGTTTAGGCTACTTCAATATACACACGCTGGCACCCCCTCCGTCAAGCCAACCCCCACTTACCACTGTTCTAAATCTGTTTTCCATTCTGTGAGCTGGTTCCCTAAGCTGTGGCGTCGTCTCAATAATGATGGACGATTATTGCTCTCAGATTGCTTTATGATATATGCACTCGTTAAAACTAAAGGGCCGATCGTTTCACTAAAGTAACCTTTCTGTACATCATTTTGAGTGTGAAACTAATAATGGCCAGTTTCATGTGACGGGCTGGAAATGAAGACATCCGTTGAAAACTCCCCTCCATGTCTATGGGCAGGAAAATGCATTCAGCTCAATACATCATCATATACCACAAGCACGGGCTGTGAAATAACGTTTTAAGCAACCAAATAATAGCATAATGAATTCAATGGTTTGCCAAATTGCCTGAAGCTTTCCCCCGAAAGGAATAGGATTGTTCATCTCCATATAGGCTCATGACTGCATTTACAATATTTATATATTCATTTTGGCTTCATATATTTCTCTGTTTCTGCAAGTAGCTTCAATAGATGTTTATTATGTTGAACGTTGGCTGTTGATTTAAAGAAAAAATAAGTTAAAAAGCATTATTACAGTCCACTATTTTAACATGCATATTGTTGTTCAACAGGTCATCAATAAACCAAGCAGATTTGACTGGATATTGTATTTTGCTCATATCAAATTACATCTTTTTACATAGAGTGTACCAGAAAGGCTGATGTGGAGAAATAAATAAAACCAGTGGACAACGAGTCAACACTGGACGAGGAGTCAGCGGGCTGTCCATACTGTGAAGCCCATCTGAGCCACCATCAGAACCAACGCGCATACCAACCAACGCACGTCCTGAATTAATGCTCTCGCATCCACGTTTTGCTTAAGGCGGTCTTTCTTCCCAGCTTGAGTTTTGCTTCTTGTGGCATCAGGAAAATTAATTAGCTTTTTGTCATCCCAAGCTGAACTGAGGGAATTGGGTCTGGGGACAACAGACAACACAATGGATGGGAGTGGCTGACAGGCATGCAGGCGGTCGGGCAGGCTGCCGGTGGCAGGGGGTGGGACACCAACTGCAGGTGCTACCAGGGACTTCCTCCTCCCATCAAGCCTAGCAGCAGCCCAGACTGAGCAGTGGGCCAGAAGAGGCTGCTTATTGCATTATGAAGACAGAGTGGATGGACACACACACATAGACACACACACACACACACACACACAGATCCACACACACGTTATTAGAGCAGGACAGGTGGTACTCTTTGTTTCATTGAGCTCCAGGAGTATAGTGTAATGCAGCTCTGGTTGCTTCCTGCCCTCGGGGCAATGGAAAGCTGGTGGTTTGATTGAGCAGGTATGGGCTGGCTACCGGTGCCAGCAGCAGGACCCATTGAATCAAAGTCTTTTTTTATGCATTTGCATATTGTAGTTCATTGTCTGCGTCCCTAGACGTTTAAGGTGCGTTGTGTGCTAGATGCTTTAGATTAAACAATGCCGGCTGTTTCAGCCTTGTTTCGAGTGGCCATTTAGATGGGCCCAGTATGATGGGCTTGATGGACATTTACATTGGGCTGTAGAAACCCGTTTGTCAGCTCTGAAGTGGACAGTGATGTCCGAGTCATCCGTTGGCAACAAACTGGCAGGCTGATGGGATTTGGGATTCTGTAGCCAGTAAGCAGGAGTACTTTGGTCCATTGCATGTATGTCTGTAAGTCTGGTTGTATTCGTGCACAATTGCACGGATGTGCGTGTGCGGGTGTGCGGATGTACGTGTACGAGGGTGTGTATCGTTCTGTTAGTTGTCTTTGTTATGTGTGTGTGTGTGTGTGTGTGTGTGTGTGTGTGTGTGTGTGTGTGTATGTGTGTGTCTAATCCCCAGGCCCTGGGCTGCGGGGGGACAGCTGAAGCGGGGACAGCGGTGGCTTGTCAGCCCGGGGCTCCCGCCACTCCTCTCTCTTTCAGTGCTCCCCATATGGTCCTACAGCGCCGGCTCCCCAGGGGCCTGTTAGCACCGCACCGCACAGCCCCGGCCCGGCCCCAACCCTGCCACCAGCCCCCTCTCGTCCCGGCACTGGGGGCCAATTCTCACCCCGGCTCCCCTCTCCCCCTTCTTTGTACTGCCGTTTCTCTCTTTCTTTTTTTTTCCGATTCCCCAGATCACCCCGGATCACGTCCGCATGCGAAGCCGAATCCGTCTTCCCCGCGCCCTCCGTTGTGTCGGGCGGACGCTGCCCCTTCCATTGATTGGTAACACTTCTCCGACTCCTTTTGAATGGATGTGTCTTCTCTACCTCTCTCCCCGGCTGCCCTCATCTGTCTCTTATTTCTCCAGGCCGCGGCCTGTTATATGGTGTGGTGTAGTTAATACCTGGATTTATGGGTCCCGTTA
This sequence comes from Galaxias olidus, assembly GCA_026901105.3. Taxonomy (NCBI): domain Eukaryota; kingdom Metazoa; phylum Chordata; class Actinopteri; order Galaxiiformes; family Galaxiidae; genus Galaxias; species Galaxias olidus. Next base: position 276,634 of record JAPMUY010004297.1, read on the forward strand.
GATGTATAAATTATCTCCTTTTTCTTTCCACAGGAAACTCTGGAGACAGGGGCGGCCGGTGCACGGTGTTCCCCGTCCGTCCGTCCGTCCGTCCACGGGCAGGTATGGGAGATGGGCCCCGGACTTTACGTGGCCAGCGTGTCACAGAGCCGGGGCAGCCCACAGGCCGCTGTCTCTTTAAGGGTGATTTAGGTTCCCCCGGCCGCGGCTAATGTTGCACGCTCCCCTCGCTGGACCTTCCCGCTAGATAGCAGGTCAGTTTATCTCCACTAGTCCAGCCCCGAGTGTCTCTCTAAATCAGCTGTCACTAGCTCTTACGGCCTACCAGGGATTTATTATGGACCGGGTCAGCACTATTTCACCCATGTTATCAAACAGACCACTAATGTCAGGCCGGTTATATGGCTGTTTTCTTACGGACAGACAGCGTTCTATTGGCAATTGTGATAGAACCAATATGACATGCAGTTGTTCAAAAAGTGCACATTGTTTGGTTATTTTCTGCTTTGATATTGTACAAACTGTCACTGTATTTCTTGCATAGTCTTTGCAGAAGCTTAAAAGTTTATCCTCAAGACAGGTAACATCCTGACACTAATTTTTCTTCGTCACTGTAATACACACAATTGTGTAATTACCCCATAGCATATATCGGGAGATGGGCAATCATTCAATAGTTAGTCCTCAAAACGTTTATACAATATATAAAAAATACATGCGTACTTTTTCCAGTTATGCTGTATATTTTCTAAATGGTAAAACCTTAGAAGTAACAAAGAACTGTTTTCCATGACAATCTATATGGAGTCCACATATTGAGTGCTAGCGCCCTCTATTGATAATTGATGGCATACTTAGAAATATCTAAATTGACCAAAGAGATGCTGTCTAGCTCGGTCCAAGTTAATTTTATCAGATTTTTTTTCTATCTTATATATTTATATATCTTACAACAACCAGCCATTTGAGGATGTTTCAATCTAAAATAACACATTCAAAGTAAAATTCAGTTTATTTGGTCTTGTATTTTTTTTTGTGTAAATATCAGGATTTCAAAGTACAGAAGTTTGGTTTGATCCTCTGTGGCATAGACTCGCATGTGACAGGCTGGTGGCGTGTGGCACTGTCAAGATCTGCAAGGGTCGTCAAACAGTCCGCACCCCCATGCCAAATTCTGAGCCTGGCCTGGTGAGTTATGTCATGTTGGAGTCTCCTCGGTTGGCCTTAGTGGCGGAAGTCCATTGCCCTGGAAATCCTTGGATTCTGGCACTTTGAAACTCAATCTCTCCAGGTCCGGGTGTTGTGTCTTTGAGTGCTAGGTCCCCCCTGCACTCACGCTGTCGAGTGGCTCTCTCTGCCTCTCTTGCAGCCCGGTGCCCCCACCACCGCCACCCCCACCCCCTACCACCTCTTCTCTTCTGTGCAGTGTGAGTGTGTGTGTGTGTGTGTGTGTGTGTGTGTGTATGTGTGTGTGTGTGTGTGAGAAAGAGAGAGAGAGAGAGAGAGCAGGCAGGGCTGTAGTGAAGCCTGCAGCTGGCCAGGCTCCCCTCCGCCCAGCGTTCCCCTCCTCTGGGCTCAAACTCGGCAGGGGGGTGGGGCTCTGGATCCAGCTTAAAGAAAAGCAGCTAGATCAAGGACAAGAAATACTGGGGGAAAAAAGAAATGTATGATCCTCTCTGTGAACAGCCCCCCCTCCCCCAAACTCTCCCTTCTTCTTCTCTCCTCCTCACTATCTCTCTCTCTCTCTCTCTCTCTCTTCTCGAGCCTCTCGGTCTCTCCCCCTCTGAGTCTCCCCTGCTCAGCTGGCTAACCAGCGTACCTTGCTGTAGCAACTGTTTGCGCTAACTAGTTTCAGATGCTCTTGCAGGGAATAAATGAGAAGTGACTTTTTCATGTTGAGGCAAGGCTCCACGTATATTGCAGACAGCCTTCACACAAATAGACACATCTCAAGTGTAAATGTCTGCTGTCAATGCGGCTGTTGGCACCATCCTAATGTCGTTTAGCAGATAGAAATGTTGGTAAACTAACTGGCAAAACAAGAAAAGCACTATACCCAAATGTATTTTAATACATTGATTTAATAAGAGTTCTTTTAAGGCCATTCTGAATAAGTGTGGGGTTTCTTAACATAAAAGTCAAACAACATGAAAGTGCAGGTGAAGGCCTCTGCGTATGTGCACGAGCACTCTAATGCGCTTGTGTCGGTGTGTGTGTGTGTGTGTGTGTGTGTGTGCGTGTGTGCGTGTGGTTGTGTGTGTACACTCACAATACATAAGCGTATTGTGCGGTGCTCACAGGGCAGGCCTCAGTTGCGAGTCTACCTGAAGTGTTGAGCTTTGTCGTCAGGTGTTTCATCAGGTGAGCGGCTCCGTGTGTTTTACTGCCTCGCACAAGAGCACACTAATAATTCCCTTCTTCCCTTCCTGTTGCACTCTCTCCATGCTCCATTCATTCGCTTTCACACTTCCCCCCCTTTTTCTCTTAGCCGGGACTCTCGCTCGCTTCCTTCTCTCTCCCCCTCGCGCTCTCTCTCCCCATTCCATTTGCAAGGTGTGATATTGCTTTAATTGAGCAGAAACATGTGGAGAGATCAGACATATCTCAGGGGATTAGAGGAAAGCTGGGAGTTTGTGCGACTGGCAGGCCTGTGTTTAGAGCGAGGGGTCTGCTGGGAATGAATGTAGTTAGTGTGACCCCTGAACCCGGGGAGCTGTTGACGTGGAAGCCGGCCAAGAGGGGTCCAACAGAAAGCTTTTGTTAATCTCTTTCAGGGCTCCCTGTGAACCGTGGGCAGGCGAGGGAGGCTGGCAGCTCGGACCTGAGGAATGCGGAGCTCTTTTTTCCCATGCTTTGGAAACAGAGGTGGGCCGTGGACCAGCAAAGGCTCCTAGAGCGGACGCTCCTCCACTCAGCTCAATTGACAGTGACAGTTTCCTGGCTCGGCCTTGCCAACTGGCAGAGGAGCGGCGCAGGGGGACCAGCGCGCCCCGTCGGGGACTGGGAGGCCACGGGCTACCGGAGGGGCCCCCTCTAAGACGCCGCTCGGCTGTCAGTGGGCTGGCGGGTGGAGAGGCTCCTTGAGGGCCCCCGGTGGGATGGGTCTGTGCTCCGTGTCCACCTGCAGAGAGAGAGAGCTGCCACTCCGGCCCGGCAGCACGGCGGCCCATGGGGACATCAAACAGACCAGACCATTCAGCAGAACCCCACACCCAGGGGCATGAAGAAACACCGCGTGTCCACTACAGAGCGTGGGGCGGGCATTATGTTTGTCGGGTGCACGCCGAACAAAGCAAAACATTGGCCCTTTGACTTCGCTTTCGGCAAACCCCTCCTCCTTCAGTTCTCTTTGAGGTGCAGCTGTGGGGATGAGAAAGCCCCCCCCCCCTCATGCACCTCCCTGCACCTCCCCCCGACTACCCCACCCCAGCCACACACACACACAAACCCAGCCCCTCTCTCAGTGCCCCTCCCAGGACATGAGCCCCCTCACCGGTGGTTGGACCAGATCAGTCCAGATTAACCCTCCTCCGCTCCAAATGGAAAGCAGTTGGAGACTAAGTGATAATCTCTGAGGCTGGGGAGAGTCACACAATGGAAACAGCGAGCGACGTTCAGCACTTATACACACAGGTGTACACAGACACAGACACACACACACACACACACTCACACACACACGCGTGTTATGTCGTCTTTATCAAAATCCTACCACTGCTATGTGTACGATTATAGACCCACGCGTTGACTAAATAATGACCCATTTGCATGTCAGCGAGCCCTGGACGTAGACCGGCGGTAGAGCAGGCTCGGGGAACAGGGAGCGCTCTTCCTGCTCCTCCTCCCCGTCTCTGCTGCTCCCACGGGGCTGCCAGTCAGCTGAGGATGCTGCTGGCTGGCACTGGGGAAGTACCTGCCGGCCCACACAATGGAGCTGCTGGGATTACAGGGCCTCCTTTGGTGAGCAGCCTGGCGGGAAGGCAGCCACAGTCTGTTTGGCACAGCAGCCGCAGCAGCTCTCTCCCACTCTGCCCCCCCCCCCCCCCCCATCCTCTCCTCACACTCTTGGCTGACAAAACACTCCCTCCCCCCCCCCCCCCCCCCCCCCCCCCCCCACCACCACCACACACCCCCACCAACCAGAGAACTCCACAGCGATCCCCCGACTTCCATGCTCCTCCGTAGGCCGTCCTGTCCTGTTGAGCTTCCTGTTCCATGGCCCCGCCGCTTCAGGCCCTGACCCCCGAGCGTCACTTCACTCCCGGTCCTCTTCTCCCGCCTCCGTTTTCTCGGAACATTGTGAGCTGAGTTTGACGCCTTTCTGTTTCCCCACCTTTTCTGTCTGTCTCTCTCTGTCGCTCTCTCTCTCTCTCTCTCTCTCTCTCTCTCTCTCTCTCTCTCTCTCTCTCTCTCTCTCTCTCTCTCTCTCTCTCTCTCTCTCTCTCTCTCTCTCTCTCTCTCTCTCTCTCTCTCTCTCTCACCTAATAACGTGAGCACAATTTACAGGCCTGGCGGAAACAACGCCTCGGTTGCCATGCCACAAAAACAACCCCAAGTTAAGTGAACAATACATCAGTGGATAACTCCTCCTCCTCCTCCTCTGTCCCCCCTTCCTTAATGCGCACAGAGAGGTGTGTCTCCTCCAATCTGCTCCTAGTTAGAAGGGGGCTGCCTGCTCCGGCATGTGGGCCCGGCGCGGTGATTTACCTGCCATTCCTGGCTTTAACGCGCCCCATATGGGGAACAATGGGCCATAAAGAGGCTCCTAAACGAGACAGGAGTTATTAGGGCAGCCCAGACCTCTGTTTATAGCAAGGCGCTGCTCTGGCAGCTTTTAATACGGGACTCGCTGCCCTCCGAGGGTCCGTATCGTGTTTAGCTAACGCGAACGCCGAATCAACGCGGAGCAGCCCGACCGAGGCGACGCAAAGTCGTGAAAACGTCTTCCGGCGCACGAGTTCAAAACGCCGTGTGGTGTGCAAGTTGCCGTGCCGTCGGATGTACGGTGCCGGGGCTGTGGCTGGCACCTCTCTCTGTCGAGCAGATGGAAGGGAGGAGGGGGGACGGGGGGGGGCACGGACATTGGTTTCTCTAAGCCCGTACTGCGCCGCTGGAGTTAGTCTCCACCTAGTTTCCACCTGCAGTCCCTGGAGACGTCCAAGCCTACGGGAACAGATTCCTTGAGAGTTTTGTTGCATTTCTTGAACGTTAACGATGCGAGTGAACTCAATCGCTCGGTGGGCCCACTGCCGCGTGACAGCGCCGAGGATCGCCCATCGTCTCTTGGAAGTGCTCTGCCACACTGTCCGTGATCCAGAGCCCACACGCTGACCAGCCCCTCTCTCACAGCGCCCCGCATGGAGGAGGAGGAGGGGGGGCTTTATGACGGACAGTAAATCCCTCCGCTATGATCTCCTGTATGACTCCCTCCCCGCGAGGACATGCCTTTATGAAGGGGGGACGAGCAGCCTGCGCGGCGGGACGTTCACACTAAATAAACTTATATGTTTAGAACACGGCCGCACAGAGTGGAGGAGCCAGTGGGGCGTGTAACGGCGTTTGGGGACCGCCCCTCGAGGGGTTTATGACCAATGGGGCTGTAAAGATGTCACGGGCAACAACTTAAGAGGCTCCTGGCGGTGAGAGAGAGGCGTAAGAGGATCCAACGTGTTCTGCCCCCATGTCCTCATATTAAGTGCATGGAGGAGGGGGTCTGCTATCTGCTTTGGGGTCTCACTTTGTGGCCTCTGCAGTCACTCAGCCCCTTGCCGGATATCCCCGCTAAACCTCTGACCCGGGCTAGTCCCTCAACCTGCCCTCACTCAGCCAGGCAGCAGGAGGAGATGGAGGAGATGGAGGAGGAGGAGGAGGAGGAGGCGGCCATGACACCCCTGGCTCTGGGCCTTTCAGCTAGCCGGCACTAGCGATGTTTCCTTTGTTTAACCCCTGACCTGGGAAAACAAGACGTGTTCCAGAGTTCTGAGGGGGCCGAAAGGGGAAGGGGAAGTGTTGGGTTACAAATTAAAGATGTGTGTGTCACGAGCTATAAATCGGCGGGCACGCTAGGAGCGGTGCTGCTGAAACGGCATGTGGTACCAGGGCTTCTGGCCGTAAACTTTTAGGGGCTCGCCTCCATCATCAGCGCCTTTCAAAGGGGACGTGGCTGACGGCTAGAGGCCCGGGGGCAGGATGGCTCCCAGCTGTCAGCGGGACGGGAGAGGAGAGAGGGCAAGACGGAGAGGTGCTCCCAGTCCCGTGTTTGTGTGTGCCTGCGTGTGAGTGTGCCGGGTTCAAAGGGGCTCCTACTGTACACGACGGTGCGTGACAAGTGTGGCGTGGACGGTGATCCAAATGACAGCTCCGCTGCACGGGGGGCATGTCCAGGTAGAGACCCTGTGACCGTGACAGACAGGCATCAGCCGCGCTCTCTCCCTAATCCCCGGGATTTGAGACGGGAGCTGTGTTTACTGCCAGACAAAACAGTCAGCTCTGATCTCAAGCACGTGATATGGCATCGGAGAAGACGTGGTTCTTTCGCAGAGGCGTAACTCCTTCCTGCTCCTTTTTAGTGTCATGCTGTCTGATGTAATCTTTGTCTTTAGTTATTTTAGTGAAAAATGCCCGATAGATATTTTACATTCGGTAAATGTCAATTTCGTTCAAAGTGCTTAAGATGCACGGTGCATTTCATATTTGTTTTGTGTACTTATTACCATTGCTTACAATATTTCCCATACATGCATCCGTAGGAACACATTTTGTTGTGTGCTCGCATATGTTCGCCGCCTCCTTCTGTTGAGTGACACAGCCCAGGTGTGAGTCCTCCCGGCAGTGACAGTGTAATGTGTTTTGGTGGAGCAGGGGGACCTTAAGGGAAACAAGGTCATTCCAGGGATGATATTGCCGTCTGAATCTGCGTCCGGGGACCAGGGGCCAGTGGAGGAAGGGTACACACAGAGGCTTGTGTTACCCAGTGCGGTATACTTAAGGCCCATATCTCTTACAGGGGCCGGAGCAACTGCAGCAAAGTGCTCACATGGTTGACGTTGTAGCGAGCTGTGGTAGTTACATCCTTCGACAAAAATAAACTATCGCTTTAGATTTATTTAGTTTATTTTATTTTTATATTAGAACTTACACAAATATATTCTAGCAGGAACATTTGGGTATGGGAAAAGCACCTCATACTTATTAGTGCCTACTACATACAATTTTAAGAAACATTTTATATATTTTTATTTATATAATTTATTCATGCAGCACAGACTTACTCTAAATTTAACGTCAAGTTTCTTGTCAACCTTGTAATCCTGTCCTATTGCTTTGTTTACAACGCTTGTCCATATTCTTCACGGAACACATCCTTTCAGAATTCCACGCTTCGGAGAGCCGCTCTTTTAAATATGTGCCAGATGAAAGTAAAAGCAGGATTACAACCTAATCCCTCTCGATTGTTTGTGTCTTTTGGCCACTGGGAGAAGTCTGAGATAGACTTGCTGTGCTGGTAAGAGAAGCAGGGAGGGAAGGGGTGGGAGGCAAATAGATAGAGAGAGAAAGAGAGGGACAGAGAGAGAGAGAGAGAGAGAGAGAGAGAGAGAGAGAGAGAGAGAGAGAGAGAGAGAGAGAGAGAGAGAGAGAGAGAGAGAGAGAGAGAGAGAGAGAGAGAGAGAGAGAGAGAGAGAGAGAGAGAGAGAGAGAGAGAGAGAGAGAGAGCAAGAGGAAGAAGAGTGACTGTGCTGGGCCGCTGTCCAGTAATGAGAGAGAGCTATAAAGTGAATGCATTCATGGACAACTGAAGCCAGCAATTAAGGGGAGAGGTAGCTAGCTTCAGACGGCCGCTTGGATCTTTTAAATGTAAATACGGCCGCTTTTCTCAAAGTGCTCGGTGAGATCCTCCAAATGAAATCCCCCTCACTAATGAGGGAGCTGTGATGTTTCTCTATGCAGCCTGCTCTCCACAGCCCTGCGCCAGGCAGCCAGGGCTCTTGTTGAAATGCTCTAATCAGCTGAAGGAACAGGGATTATGATCTAACCAAGTTGGAGGAGACTACCACTCCTGCTCTTCCTTTTTCCGTTTCCCATATCAACACGGGCGCTGTTTGATCTGTGGTGAGTTCCACGCTGCGGTGACGCTCTTAATTAGCTAAGTGAATGTGGGCTACGCAGTCTACAGAGCAACTCCAGGAGTCGACATGTGACCAGGGAATGTTCCGTGTGTGTGAGATAACACGGAACAATAGCGGAGAAATAAAAGGCCGTCGTTTGTTACAAAACTCCGGGAGGAGATAATAAGACACAGGCAATCTCGCATATCGTGACAGAAAGCAAATTATGGTAATTTGGAAAGCAAAGCGTTGCCATTGTGTAGCATTTGCTGTTTGCAAGATCCCCGCTCATTGCCAGTAAATGGCTGTCTCCTTGATCAGCGTCTCCAGGCTGCCGACAGACGTGTGGCAGTGTGCCGCCGCTTCCTCCCATCTGCCCGGGTTTGAAGTCTCCTGCTGCACCCTCCTCGTCCGTCCTACAACACACACTCCTTAAGTGCAGGGTCAGGTCGGCACGCACCGCTTCTGACGCGGGAGTCACGGCGCCGGCGCCGTCTCGCTGCCCAGTGACAAACAAACAGCTTGACTCGCAATATTGTTGTCGTGTTTATTTGTTAGAGGGAGCGACTCGCTTGGCGGTGCCCCAATTCAAATGAGCTGCTCGCGATACGCCACCGCGGTATGAATAGAAAATGAACATGGCTATCTGTTGGAGGCCTGCCCCACGGCATGGAAAGTGGGGAGGTTTCTCCATTTACAAGTGGATAATGACTCCTCGATGGCCTGCAGGGGAAGTGCCAATTAGCTTATATTTGCATTACCATAGCATCGCATCCAATTACCACTATTTACAAGGGTCACTCTTGACAAGCATTGGCTAAGTGGATTTTACAGTTTTAAGTGAATTCCCCCCTGGATACAACAACAATACATTTAAGCCAAGAGGAACATACATAGCTATCTGATAAGAGTTTAAGACAACACTTCGTGTTTTGGTTTTATGCATAGAATTAGCGTGACTTCGAGAATAATAGTATTACAAGTTCAAAAAGGCTGAAACTTTAGTAATACTGTGTAACCTGTCTGAAATGAGATCAGATTCCCACACAGGGATATCTTGATCAAGCCTCACTCCTAATTCAAGTTTTTAATCCTGTAAGCAGTTTCATCTCTACCTTGGATACAGTCGCTGGCTCTAATCCCTCTCGCTGAAGTTGGGTTTGGTTTCTACCAGCTCTGAAGTGATGCAAGCTGAGTGTGTGTGAGAGCAAGAGTGTGTGTGTATGTGTGTGTTTCTGTATGTGTGTGTGTGTGTGTGTGTCCCAGAGGACTGTGCTGGGGTTGGAGTGTTTGTGCTCAGTGGAGCCGGTGGCAGGAGGTGTTGGAGGCGCTACACATGCTGGCTGCTCCTTAGCCTCCAGAGGGTTACACCCCAGTGACTTGACTGCTGCTGATGCCACAGACAGCGCTAACTCTCACACATGCTACGCTAAGTCAACTAACTCTGACGCCGCTAACTATGACAAGGCTTGCACTGAATCCACTATTTCTGACCCCGCTAACTTTGACAAAGCTTCAGCGAATCCCACTTTGTCGGGCACGGCTGAGATACTGGCGTTTCTCTTGGCTTTCCCGTCGTCAAAGGGTCCATTTTCTGGTCAACTGTTTTTTTTTTGTCTCTCCTCTTTCCTCTACCTTAGCCTATTGCCCACTTTCTCCTTGACCTGACCTGTTCCCACATGTTGCTGTTTTCCAGAAATCCTTCTGGGGTCTTAGCTGTGTCTGGGCCACAAGTAGCCAGCCGTGGCCGGTGCAGGTCATTGTGGCCTGGCCCCTCGGTGTGAGCAGCTTAGCCTCACCGCTGGCTGCGCTAATGCCAGCAGACAGGAAGCAGTTGTTGACTCCTGCCAGGTCAGGCCTGGGTTCAGCTGATGACCCAGCGCTATGGGGCTGAGGCGGGAACAGCATGCCTGTCTGCCCCCCAAAGGCCAGCGTGTCTCCTGGGCCTTTTGTTGCATGATGGGATATGTTCAGCTGCTCCGTTCCGCTGGTTTGGAGGAATGCTGCGGGTGTACCCCCTCCCGGTGCGTGGGCAGTGGAGCGAGGAGGGATATCAAAGCTCCATTTGAGGGGGAGGAGGGGGAGGAGGAGGGATGGGAATGGGGGGTCATGTCTCAGTGGGCTGGGCGGGGGGGCAGTGAGCCTGTCACATGGCTGATGGCTGATTTACCACTCCAATGGAGAGGTGAGGCCTCGCAGGCCAACAGGCCACCGCTATGCCCGCCACACACACACACACACACACACACACACACACACACACACACACACACACACACACACACACACACACACACACACACACACACACACACACGCAAACACACACAAGACATGCACACTCACATGCTCAAGCAGACACTCAGGGTTGCATCCGTGTAGCAACACGAGCATGCACATACACACACATATTCACACACAAGCACGCATTCAGAAATACACACACACACACACATGCACACGAATCACACTCTAGACACGTAAATGCACTCTCTGTTGCAGCCCAGTCATCTCTTTAAGGCTAACATCAAGGGAGGCACCGGCATTGATTCTTGCACTACTACCCTGTTTTTTCCCCATTTGAAGATGGTCTTTCGTTCTCATCTGTCCGTCTAAATAAACAGCTCTCCCCCTCTTCCTTTTTGATAACCATTTAGCCATCCATCCTCTAGCCATTTACTGTACTCTGTGGTGAAGGGCCGCTCCCCCCCCCCCCCCACCCCCACCCCCTTGCTCTGACACTTACGTTTTGCTCCGGCCTTTCTTTTATAGTGGTGTCCTGGAGTAGCTCAGTGAAGTCCCATCAGACATCTCCATATAAAAGAGAAGACCAGAGAGTGCCTCCCTTACCACAGACAGCAAAACCGATCAATGCACATCCAGTATACTCTCTAAAAAGAAACTCCCTCTCATTCTCAACAGAAAGGAGACTGTTCTAATAATATTGCCGTGTGGTGCATTAAAGTCTCCCCCTTGCCATTTTCTTTTAACCTGTTCATATTAAATTTTTTTTGGGCTGTTCTAGGGTAACCAAATGGTGGACTAGCACTCCGGACTAACACTACGTGCCTAGTATGTGTGTTTGGCAAGTTTCCCATGCCAGCTGAGCGACCGAGCCACCAAAATCAGAAGATGTGTCCCCCTGTGTCATCTCACAATAGAGCAGAGACCGTTGAGAACATACTGCTGTTTGTTCAAACTCAGGAGACGTTCCCTGCCAAACAATCAATTCCATGGCAAAATGGGTTCAGACGCAGGACAACATTTGCACTGATTGTTTTGGTGAAGCTTTACAAACAAAGTGTTTTCACACTCAAAGTCTCATGATTTGAAGATCCGGTGTTGCTATATACAGCGTTTAATGAGTAAATGTGATCACACTGCTCATTGAGACAATTCAGACTTGGAGGATTTCAAGTTTCCTTTTCTTCGTGTGTAAACGTCCCTTCCCTTCCTCGCCGCTCTGTGCCGATGCACATGTTTTGGATTTGCTGTCTGATTCGGAGCTGTCTTAAAACAGGGACCATTCCGAAGATAAGACAACACACCCCTCTTTCTCTCTGTCAACATGTAAGTGCTAAGCGAAGCCGAGTGCTAGCTGGGATTCCTGTCTGCTATCCTGTCTGACATGAAAGGCTGCTCGCTGGGACTGGGGAGATCGCACAGAAGAATTCCCGCCGGACCCTCCGGCAGATGGAACGGGAGCACCTTGAAGGATGGGAGTGTCGCCGGTGCCGAGCCGAGCCCGAGTGTCCCCCCCCCACCCCCACACCCCCCCCACCCTACCCCCACCCCCAGCGGATGAAACGAACGCGCGGCTGTCTCAAATCTCCGGCGAATCTGCGAATGTGAGCGACGTGCAGAGAGCACCTGGCTTTTCAAGGGAAACAGCCATTTGAGATGTGACAGAACGCATGTCAGGTAGAATCACTGTAATGGTGAGATAATCCCACAGTCGTCACTCAGAAAGCATGTCTGCAGGGCACCTCGGAAGAAGAGCAGGATCTGCCTCTGCCTCGCTGCATGTAGCTAAGAGCTGCATTTAGAATTTGGATAAAGACCGGGGTTGAAGAGTGAATAGAAATTTCAGATTCTTTTTTTTTATTTTTTTATTTTTTTTTTTCTCAAAGGGAAGATTTGAACCACAGACGAGGTGAAGCATCGTCTCTAAAACCAGATAGGTTTGCCAGCTGTAGAGATAGAAGCATCCACAGACGAGTGTGTGTGTGTGTGTGTGTGTGTGTGTGTGTGTGTGTGTGTGTGTGTGTGTGTGTGTGTGTGTGTGTGTGTGTGTGTGTGTGCCAAGACGTGCCTTTCGTCTCGTGTCACTCAAAAGGTTCTCGCTGGAGTTTTGTTCCCTCAGCCACCTTCCCTGACCTGTCACTCATTCCTCTGACAGCTGCTTGCTACACCCCATCCCTCCCTACCCCACCCCCCTGCTCAATGCACCCCTCTCCACCCCTCTCCCCTTCTCACCCCCCTGGCCCCTCCCTGTCCCCCAGCACGCCGACCGGGGCTCATTTTCATGTGTCAAGGCCCCCCGTTGGCGTGACAGCTCCCTGTCCGCCTGTCTCATTAGAAACAGCTTGGCCCTGTGAGCGGTGCGAGCAGCGCGCCGTGTTCCATGGCCCGGCCCCGGGCAGCGTGCAGGAGCTCTGAGATCAGCCCCGCTCCACGGAAGGTGCTAACACAATCCACCAGATCATCATCAGGCCCCATCCACAGCCACATACTCACTATCACACACACGCCCACACACACGCGGTCAAACGCACGAGCACAGTCTCGATCCACACACACACACACACACACACACAGACTCACAGGCACAATACTCAATATACTCCCATCCGTGCACACGTAAGCTCTCTCTCACTCTCTCTATCTCCCTGACATATATATATACAGTAATGTGCATAAGTTTTAGCCAGGGGATGCTGTTTTGAAGGCGAAGGGTGGTCACACCAAATGTTGATTTGATACAGATTTGCTTTTCCCTCACTTGGTATTTTATGAATTGATAAAAAAAATAAACAATTAACATTTATCCTTTTATGTTTTTGTTTTTTCTAACTTTAAAGACATCACACCTGCCTAAAACTTTTGCACAGTACTGTATATATATATATATATACTGTATATATACATATATATATATATAGGGAGAAAGTAGTTCGATTTTAGAGTGTGTGCGTCTCTATATATATATATAGAGACGCACACACTCTAAAATCTAACTACTTTCTCCCTACCTATATCCTCTAAAATGTCTGAGTCCTATGAGTCGGATGATGTGGAATATGATCGTTACATTGTATAGGCTGCTGCGCTCTCTCCACACCCATCTACACTCAACACACTCCGCTGCACGGCCCTCTCCCCCCACGCCGGCTCCCCGGCTCAGTGCTGTTATGTAGAACCATCGCTCACCCAGCTGCCTTTCCCCGCGGGAAGGCTCTCAGGTGCGTAGACCAACAAAGGTGTTTACTTTTAGACACACGTATCAAATGGCCTTGAAAGATTAAAAAAAAAAAATGAAAAAAAATAATAAACAAACATCAGAACGCTGCAGTGCAATTCCAGTGCCTTTATTGTTTGTCCTTGAATGTTAATTGTGGCACGTAGGGAGACTTCCATTAGCCCGGCTCGTGTTTGATGTTTCTGACGCCAGGCCTACATGTGAGACACGAAGAGTTAAATTATAATTGCGCGGGGAAATTAGTATCATTATAATTTGGGGGGCTATGTGTTCCTCTCCTTCATTAAAGTAACGTTGCCGGCGAGGAAGGAGCCTGCGATTTGCGGTGAGTTCGTAATGAACTGTGAGAGCCATTTGAATATGTATGAAGATGTAAGACCTCAGGCAAGATGTATACAAGCTCCCCTGATGGGTGTGAAGTTGATCAGATCATTTCCTTCCAAAGAGCAGTCCTCATTTGGTGGTGTGTCTGATATCCGTGCTCATTGTTAATCCAGCTCTGCGCTCTGCTGCCACCGAGCCGACCAGGTTGCAACTGAATCACTATTTGAAGGACGGTTACGTTCTTTACAATACAAGACAAAGTGTTTTTTTGCCCGAGTTTAGCTTGGTATCTCTGTGTATTGTTTCACGGTTTCATCCATTATATAATAAAACAGTATATTACTATTTCAGTTAGATTAGGTTTAAATGTATTTATTAATTTAAAGTGTTTTCCCTTGAAAGGCGCCTTATAAATTGTGTGTGTGTGTGTGTGTGTGTGTGTGTGTGTGTGTGTGTGTGTGTGTGTGTGTGTGTGTGTGTGTGTTGTACCCAGAGAACGGGGGGTGATTTGATCCCTTTTTCATTTATCTGCAACACCTTGATGGTTTCTGTTGACCTGACCTGACCTGACCTGACCTGACAGTCTTCTTTCGGCACGGGCAGAGCACAGAGCAAGCCGAGGCTCTAAGAGAAGACATAGCTCCTCTTCAACCTGCTGAAACATTTCTGATTTACAACCTGAAACGGCTCCCGGGAGAATGAATTGAATGTTAAGTACGTCGTACAATCCGGGGGCCGCGGGGGAAATGCAATCCAAGAGTTCTCACCGTCTCCTGGATGCTAGAGAGAGGACAGAGAGAGAGAGATATGGAGAGAAAATGAGAGCGAGAGAGAGAGAGAGAGTGTGAGAGAGAGAGAGAGAGAGAGAGAGAGAGTAAATGTCTGGGTGACTCGTTGCTTTCTGCAGCGGGCGTCCGCACTGGCCTCATTTCCGCTGCCAGCAGGTGTCCTCTCTAGGTATAATAGGCTTTACATGTGTAATTAACACATGACACGGCTGCCTGCCTGGCACTGGCCCTGCTCCTGTCACTGCGGCTGTGAGTGGAGTGGACACTCACTGGCTTTTAGCTACCATCTCTCTCTCTCTCTCTCTCTCTCTCTCTCTCTCTCTCTCTCTCTCTCTCTCTCTCTCTCTCTCTCTCTCTCTCTCTCTCTCTCTCTCTCTCTCTCTCTCTCTCTCCTCTCCCCCTCTCTCTCTCTCTCTCCCCTCGCGCTTTTCTTTTTACATTTTTTTCCACATCTTCCATTGCTAGGCTTCTGAATGACTTGTGAGGCCACCCCGCTGTGGTGAAAGCAGGTGCACACAAAGGCTACACCTGATGGTGGAGAAAGCATGGCCATTGTGTAAAAGCCAGGATCGGTGTGGTGCAGCAGGCGACGCGACGGTTAACTCCGTCCGAGTGGGTTCGCTAATATCTTAAAAAAAAAAAGAAACTCTCTCTCTCTCTCTCTCTCTCTCTCTCTCTCTCTCTCTCTCTCTCTCTCTCTCTCTCTCTCTCTCTCAACCTGTAATTACCGGGACTTTGTTAATCAAGAAAAAAAAAAAGGAGAGGCGGTGGGCTAATTGGGGCAGACGTGCTCCGTAATTAGAGTAATAGTCACACGTTGGGATTTTATGAATGAATGACTTTGCCAGGTTGATACAGGCCTTCGTTACATTCCAACAAGCTACCGGCACGTATGTGCGTGCGCCTATGTAGAGCAGGCAATATGGTTCTGGTCATTTTTTTGTCCAAACAGCAGATTTCTTTCTCCAGGCCGGCTGACTAGGCCAGTGTTAATTAAGGATGTCCGAGGCCGGGGAGGAGGGGGATGGGGGATGGGTGAGGGGAAAGGGGGAGGGGAATCCAATTATTTCTCCTTTTTTTTTTGCCCCAAACCTTTTTCCACCCATGCGATGCTAGCTGGCAGGGAAAGTGCTGCTTGCTATGCCGTGATGGGGAAGCCGGACTCTGGTCTGCCTCATTTACCATTTTGCTCTCCTAAGCAATGTGCGTCGGGATCCACTGGCATACTAAATACTGCGTCGTCTGTGTGACAACAAATTTATTTTAGGAATATTGATTCAATATTTTCTCAACAGTGTTCTGCTGCATTTATATACATTTTTATTTGTTTTCGATACAAGTAATGCAGTGAGTAAATAGCTAGTACATTGAAATGGCGTTACCTACAGACTGAGCAAGCTTTTCTGACCTGTTGCTGTGGTTTCACGAGGATGTTTGAGGCTCTCCTGCCAAGGCGTAGCGTGGTTTTAATGGAGGACAGGAGCCGAGTGCGTTGCCACCTCTGTTTGGGTGCTCCCCTACCGAGAGGGGGGAAAGGCCAAAACAATGATTTATGGCAACCATGACTATCTGTAGGTCCAGTAGCTGTGGGCTGATGCCCTCTCTCCTCTCCTCCCCCTCTTTCCTCCCCCTCTCCCCTCCTCTCATCACCTCGTTTGTCACGGCGTGCCGCATCGTGACGCTGTCCCCCCGTGAAGACCACATCAAAGGGCCCCGAGAGGATCGAGTTCCGCCCGTGTCCGCCGCGGTCCTCCGGCCAGTGATGGCCCAGTGATAGGAGCCCTAATCAGAATCACATTAGCCCATTGATCTCCAGAGGAGAGGCTGGGGGGCTGGAGGCTGCTGCTGGTCAGGCCATGCAGTGTGGTTGTAAAAGTGGACACACCAAAGGGCTGCTGGAGCGATGACTCATGGCCAGTGTCCTCCCATGCGTTGGCCGAGGAAGTATACTGTGTGTGTTTGCGTGGGAGTGTTTGTGTGTGTGTGTGTGTGTGTGTGTGTGTGTGTGTGTGTGCATGTTTGTCCATCTGTTCATGCAGTGGAATATATTTTTTTTCAGTAGTTTTTCAGTTTTTCAACGCCATGAAGATGAAGTTGACGCCATCTTGTTTTTTGCCAAAGCTAACCTAAGTTTGGATGCGGTAGACATTTATGTCCCCTTTAGTGCACTTCCAAACTGCCGACCGCGGCTGTGACCCTGAGGAAATGTACGTGGAGCATGTGCTCCCCCTCCAAGGCCTTTATGTGGTGCCTCTCTGTCAGTGACATCTTCAAAGCTTCCGTAATGGCCTGGTGTCTGTCTGTGTGTCGGCCCGGCGCCCTGCTCCCTCTCCCCTCTGCCGGCGCACTCCTCCACGGCCCACAAAACAACAGGGACCCCTCTCCACAAATCCGCTAACCCAGGAGCCCATATCGGTCAGCGCATAAACTAATGGACAGAACACCTCGATATCTCCTGCCTTTCATTCCCGGCGTCCCCCTCTCTCGGCCCAGCCTTCTAATTGCGGGGTCTTTTTTCCCCCCCGAGGCTCTCAGCAGTCAACATCGCCCCATCAGATGTTTTCTTTTTTTTTTTCTTCTTCAGAGTCCATTATGACTTTCATCTTGGCTCCCATCATTTACTGGATTGGTCAGTGCTATTTACAGTTAGCTAGTGTTTTAGCTTTGCTTTCGACTGGGAGAGCTACGCGGCAGAGAGGGTTGGGGGGGGTCGTCGGCTGACGTCTCTCTCTCTCTCGCTCTCGCTCTCTCGCTCTCGCTCTCTCTCTGCCCGCTCGGTGTATCCGTGTGTCTCTGGCGGTATTCACAAGGACTTTGTGTCGTGGGCACTCCGTCGGTTTAGGCCGCCGCGCTTATCACTGCCACCTGCTCCTGGAGTAGCCTCTTAATTAGCAGATCAAAGTCAGGGAAAAGGTGCTAAGTGTCTGGGAGCTGCAGCCGCCAGCCACTGCCCTTTGATCCGCCAGTCTCAGCCTCCCAACAGCAGCCCGTCTCTAAATTAAACATGGACAAGGCAGGAGATCTCCCTTTGAATCCCCCCTCCCCCCCCCTCCCTTTCTCTTGGATAAAAATGTTCCGTTTCTTTATCCGTCGAGCTGTGCATTGGTGGCCTTTTTGATGTGTGTTCCGGACAATAGGGGTTGTGTGTATTTGCTTACAGGAAGTGGTTTGCTAACTGAGGGGCCAGCGGTTCCTCTGAGCTACCTGGAAAGGGCCCTGCGCTGATTGGCCCGCGGGGCTGTGGAGTGCTGCCAACAATAAGGCCGTGTGTGTGTCTCCGGGAGCCTGTTTGATGTCCTGCGAGTCGGATGATTTATCGGATGTTAGACTAACCACCCTCTACAGTGTCCAGGCCTCGGGGCGTCCGGCCTCAGACAACAAACACTGTCCCTTTTGAGGGCGCGCTAGGCTGGGTCTGGCCCGGCCCGGCCCGGCCTGGCCCTACGCTGGCATGGCGCCTCTGCCTCACATTAGACCAGGGACCGTTTACGAGCGAGCCGGGGAAGCTCGGCTGAAACAGTCAAGGTCTTGTGTCACCAGATGTTTTATGGGGCAGCCAGCAGAGCGGAGGCCGGGGGGGTTCGGGGGGACGGGGGACGGGGGTTGGGCGGGGGGGGGGGGGGGGGCGAGGGCCTGCCAGTGGCTGGGCCGGCAGTCAGGTGCCTTGGGTGCCCTTTTATGGCGCGGCCCGCTAATGAAAGTGGGCTTGTGGGACCACTGTGGAACATCAGAGGCCAGTCCAACCCGCGAGGCCCTCTCCCCCGCCCCGCCCAGGAATGTCATAAAGCTTTAAGAGCCCCCCCACTCTTTCATTATTCACTTCCGTCTCCCCCCCCCCTTTTTTTTTTTTTTTTACTTCAACATCCGATTCAGGATCAATTGCCTTTCTTTGTTGTCCTGTAAAAGGCAGACTGGAGTGGCACTGTCCCGGTAGCTTCCTCCTCTCACTAGCTGTCATGGAAGGATCAGCGGCGAGGAGCTTCCATCGGGGGGAGGGAGGAAGGTGAGCTGGAGTCATTGTCATGAGGTGACGGTGGGCAGATGAGGCGTCAGAGGCTCTTCCCCCGAGACCCTGTCGGGGAGGCTTTGATTACGGGGGGAGGGCGACAGCGTGAGTCCGGGGGCAGGACCAGGGGGGCTCGGGGGTTGGGGGGGCGGGGGGGGGGGGGGGGTCTCTCTTCCACAGCGACATGTGGCATCGATAAAGAGGGTGTTTCTGTGGTCGGCGGGGACGTTGACACTTCAGAGGCCTGCGCGGCGTAAAGCCGCTGCGGACGGCCACTCCTCCTCTGGTCGGGCCCCGCTCTCTCCTCACCTCTTGTCTGGTCTCCTGTCATCTCCCCTCCCTCTCCTCCATCCTCCCTCACCCCTTCTGTGAGCCCGGTCCCGCTTCCCGCTGCCCCTAAGTGATGACCCGCCTCTCCGGGCTTCCTGTGTCCAGCTCCGTCTCTTTCTCCCTCCCTTCACCATCTTTGAACTCCTGCGTGTCTCACATGCCGCACTGCTCCCACACATTTCAGCGCCACGCATCAGGGGGGCTTAGCTTCCATGTAAATCAGCAGGCTAAGATATACATCTTCCTCCAGGTGCATACACTTACTTAGCTGGCTGCCGAGACGGTGTGGAGGCGAAGACGGCATGTGGTGTTTAAGAGAGACAGAGAGACAGAGTGGGAGAGAGAGAGAAAGAGAGAGAGTGTGTGTGTGTGTGTGTGTGTGTGTGTGTGTGTGTGTGTGTGTGTATGTAGGTATGTGTAAGTGTGTGTTGGTGTGTGTAGGTGTGTGTGTGTGTGTGTGTGTGTGTGTGTGTGTGTGTGTGTGTATGTGTGTGTGTTCACTGTGTTTCCCTCCTGGGAACACAGCAAGTCTGATACCCCCGCCAGGCATTTGGAGGATCTGTGTGGATTACCCCTTCAGCCCACTCGCACGGTTTAGTCAGAGTAAAACATCCGTGAGTGGAGGAAGCAGGAGAAAAACAACACGGGGGGAAAAAGGGCCCATTCCCCTCCTCCGCCTCTCCAGCGGGCTAGGGACGTGCGCCGGGGCTAAAGAGCCACTGCGCTCTGGGTAGTGAGGTGGAATAATGTCCTTGTTTACTTTCTGGGCTGTTGTCGTGTTAAACAGCAGGCAGCTTGAGGAGGGGGGGGGGCTTAATGTCAGGCTAGCGGGGGGCCGGTGGAGGGCAGCCGATCTGCAGGAAGCCTTGTGTCTGTCAGGGAGGGGGGGAGGAGGGAGGGGGCGCAGTCTCAATGAAGGAGTAAGGAGGCAAGAACCCGGAACAGGGGCCAACCCAAGGTGACACGGCGAATCAAATTTCAACCAGTTTCCGGTGCGTGTGTTTTCGGACGCCGTTCCTAAACAACACCACATGATAGCCGCTGCTGCTTACCCCCCCCCCCCCCCCTCCTCTAACTGTCCGTTTGGTCTAGCCCAGATCGGGTCACTCCTTCCCCCCATGCCGTGCCCCGTCGCTGGCCTGTGTAAGTGTGCTCAGGCTGGGCCAGAGGACTGGGGGGGCTCGGCGGAGAGGGCAGCTCGGGGAGTCAGCCAGCAGAGCAGGGGCGCTCATGCGCGAGCAGCCAGAGCGCTTGTGGTCATTATCGGAGCAACGTCTCAATGCGGCTGCACCAATTAGTTTTGACCCAGAAGGAATATTCCGTAGACTGGAGATAGGCACGGCTCCATCCACGCCTCCTCGCCAGATTTGGTCCGACACACACGAGCAAGCACACTCATGCTGACACACCCACGCACGCACACACGCACACACACACGCACCCACACACACACACACACACACACACACACACACACACACACACACACACACTCACACACACACACACACACACTTCATCTCTGTGTCATTATCCCTCTCCTTTTTTCCCCCTCCCCATGTCAACGGTATCAGGAATCATCTTTAAATGTTGACACGAATGCCGTATACATCAACCATAAGCAGGTGTGGCCACATGCTCTTCCTCCTGCCACTGTGATTTCCCTGTAATCTCTCTCTCTCTCTCTCTCTCTCTCTCTCTCTCTCTCTCTCTCTCTCTCTCTCTCTCTCTCTCAGAGGCCCTGGTTGGCTGCAGTCAGGTCTGGGCCGAGGTTCCTCTCTGATTTGTTAAGGTAATGATCTAATCTGCAGCCATTAGGGAGAGCAGCCTTTAGAGTTTAATGTGTGGCCAGGTGGTCCAGCTGCCAGCTCCACAAATGAAAGCGGCCCCGGCTTCCACAGCCCCTGAGTAATGAGCTGCATTTACAGGCTGACATACCTGGACTGCCTTGGCCATACCTCAATATGGCTGGGTTCAACTTCTAGTCCACAGATGCTCGACAGCTCAGTGTGAGTCACGGGGGCCACGCGTGCGCAGCGAGAAACGCGTTGCGCGGCGCAAACACACACACACACACACACTTCTGCCCGTCGCCTGTCTCCATGCAGAGTGTCTGGTGTCCTGCGACGCCTGGGTGAGCCAGCGTCCTCGTTGTTTGGCAGCGTGTGGCGGCGGCGTGAAACCTGCCACGTCGCATCACATATCCCCCCCCCCTCTCTCTCTCTCTCTCTCTCTCTCTCTCTCTCTCTCTCTCTCTCTCTCTCTCTCTCTCTCGCTCTCTCTCTCGCTCTCTCTCTCTCTCTCTCTCTCTCTCTCTCTCTCTCTCTCTCTCTCTCTCTCTCTCTCGCTCTCTCTCTCTCTCTCTCTCTCTCTCTCGCTCTCTCTCTCTCTCTCTCTCTCTCTCTCTCTCTCTCTCTCTCTCGCTCTCTCTCTCTCTCTCTCTCTCTCTCTCTCTCTGTCTCGCTCTCTCTCTCTCTCTCTCTCGCGCTCTCTCTCTCTCACACACACACATGGACACGCAAACATATGCAGAGGTCCTTAGTGACTTATACCTACATGAACTCAAATGTCCTTTTGTGGTTGGCAAGAGCATCGCCAGACATGAATGCCCATGAATGCCCTTCTTTCCATTAATATATAGAGTTGTTAACATTAACACTTTCGTTCAAAACTTTTGCAATTACATTTTGAATAATTGTTTGTAATTTCCATTTCAGCGTGAAAAAGGTTTGCTTCGTTGTCTGTAATTAAAAAAAGTCCAAAGCCATTGGAATTTCATTACACTCGGACACTGCATCGTAGGTGGAGAACACACTGTTCTTATTCCAATTAAAATGTGGCCGATTAAATTAAGCTCTCCTAATTTGAGGTGCTTCCTCAGCAAATATTTTCCAGCATCTACAGTACGGTCCTGCAAATGGGATTTCTAATCTCTTAATGGAATATGAAGCCACACCGTCGCAAGCGTTCACTCAAACGAATCCTTTATTAGGTCACGGGACGATTCGTATCCTTTACAGATCCTTTCGGCCATCCGCTGGGGTTTCTAGCTGGGGCGAGATGACCCCCTAGTTCGATTTCATGCATGCATGGCAGAGATATGTCATTACCAGATCTGATTTGAATATTCAGATGGCTGTTTTAATTGAAGAGAACAAGTGTTCACACATGGCGGGGCTGGCGGGGGCTGGCGGGGGCTGGCGGGGGCTGGCGGTGTGGTGGAGCGCCCGGGGCCCTGTCCCGGAGCGGCCCCGGCCCATCTGATCACGCCTCAGCGGAGAGACCGGAGCCCACCGCCGCCACACCCTGGCTGCCTGCTTGCTTTCGATGCCCCCAGGGCTCCGTCGCGCGGCACACATCTCGCCACGGATCCGGCGGGGGAGCAGGGGTTGCCGAGAGGTTGGCGTGAATCCGGCGACTTCGAAATCGGATAGGATGACGTAGGCGGGGAGCGTGAGGTTTTGGTGGGAGAGGAGGTGGCGTTCAAATGGAGTTTACCTTGAAAGTTTGACAGGCCTGTCTTTTTTATGTAATCATAAATTGCTAAATTTACTAAACAATGTCATGGCAGAGTTGACGTGTAATGTACAGTGTGCTTTAGAGACTTATTTTTGTCGACATTTTTGTTTTTGTTTTAATGTTTTTGTGGATGGCTTACGGTAGAAGAGGGAGAGAAATCCGCAGCGCTGTGAATTTGCTGTGCCGTTCGAGTGTTGTTTTGTTTTGTTGCTAGGGCTGTGCTGGGAGGATGCTGGGGTCACCGTGGTAACCCCCGCACCCCCAGGTCCACTCCCTCAGCACCGGCAGCTCTCTCTCCTGTCCAGCCGGCATCAGCCACTCCTTAGCCCCATTAATTGGCTGTCAAAAAATGTGCTGAATTAACGGATTAATGACCGTGGATGTGAGTCCTTGCTGTGGCGAGGGGGAGGCTCTCCCTGCCGGGGTGCAGCCTTCGCCTGTGTGCGCGGGCCTGTTACAGATATGCATCCAGGACATTTGAGCGGATTGCATTTCATTAGTTTGATTCGAGCGGACAGCGCTAAGCTGCTGAGGGCTCTGCGCTGACAGCTAATTACAGGAATCAGCCTTGTCCACTGATAGAGAACAATGGGCTGGGATGAGGCTGCCTGGCCAGGGGGACCCACTGGCCCCGCACACAGCCCAGCCCAGCGCTCGGCTCCGGAGCGCTTCGCACTGTGGAAACCATTACTTGTGTTTAAGGCTTTGGAGATGCCTAATTGACTGCCAGGTCCTTCTTGAACTGCGATCTTTATTTCCTGAGCGAGAGGGAAACAGAAAGAGGGAGAGAGGGAGGAACAGTCTTTTTCAATTGCAATAAGTTGCAGTCCCCCCCCCCCCCTCCCCCTCTCTCAGCATTTCACTGTATCCCAGTCTCTGTTGGGCTACTTGTGTTGAGACGTTCGCTTCTGTGATTGTCTCTCTCTCTCTCTCTCTTTACAGTATCCTCGTGCCATGACAAGGCTGGACTGATCTGTCCGCCCTCATAACTCCGTCCATCTTTAAATCATCAACATTAAAACACGCCGCTCACTCATGTGAACACTTTCCCCCTTAAACAGGAATTAAATGGATTAGTGCAAACGTCAGTAAATTTAGCGGTGCATTACCCCGGCCGCATGCAAACAGCAGACCGCAGTCGGACAATTGGATTGGCTGAGTTCCCGCGTCCCGTCCGGCTGACTCTACGAACATGAATCCAGCCTTTCTTTTTTTTTCTTCTGGGAACACAAAAGAGTACAAATTGTCCACTAACCTAAACATTACATTGGTTTATAGGGTATTGTCAAACCGCGGTCAGATGGCTTTTGAAAAGAAACCCCCTTTTAGCTCGAGTGGCCACGATTCCAAACCCAAAAACCGCTTACCATTATGCAGCTCTGCCTTGTTTTGGAGCCATCAGTGGAGCCGGTGGCCAGGTGCACTGACACAGACTATTATTTCGGGGACGGAGTCGCACCATCTCAGCTTTTTGTGCCATTTTCAGGTCAGCCCTCTAGGTCATTTTGGCCTGCAGATTCTACCAGTCTGCTATGTGGTTGCGGGGCCGGACGGTAATGATTGAGGGGCCGACAGTGGCGCTGGCTGTGTCTGCATGTGACCATGTCACCTCTGCTCAGTGACAGCCTGCGGTGGCCTGGCCTGCCTGGCCTGCCTGCCCGCCTGCCTCGCTCTGCCCAGGGAGCGCCGCGCCTGTCCCGGGTCCGGGCAGGGGGTCTCTGAGGTGGCCCCTGAGCTGATTGACAGGACACTGGGGTTTGTTAAGGAGATTTGTCCCTGCTCTGGCTCTCCTGTCTGGGAGGCAGTGGCACAAGCGTCAATTTGCACCCTACGCACGTCAGCGGGCCGGCTGACAGGTGAGCAGCAGAGTGGCGTCCAGGCCTCCTAATTGTCCCCCCCAGTCCTTTCAGTGTGTGGGTGCAGGGCGGATGGCTGGGGCCTGCTCCTGTTAGCTGGCCCTGCGTGCCCTGCCGGCCAAGCCCAGAGCAGGCTCCTCAGCACAGGGGAGTAATCCGGCGGAGGGCCCCTGTCTCTCTCTCGGCAGGTTGTCTGTGTGTGGTGGACGGGGTGACGGACTTCCTTTGTGCCCTACGGAACCCGGAGATATGTAGTCTGGACTCAATGTCTTTCGGCCTTCCAAACCCACGGTCACCGCAAAACCATAGACCTGCGCAGACACACACACGGACGCAGATGGACACGCACACAGACACACATACACGCATCCACTCGCGTATAATAATAATCAGCCGACATTGCAACCTAAATTCTAGGTAGAAATATGTAGATGCATGCGTATGTACAGTTTGCCATGTTATCCGGGTCCTCTGGGGAAAACTAAGGCTTTCAACATGCCGGGATGTGTAATTGTCAAATCGATGCATCTTAAAATTCCCCAAAGGCCTCGTATGATAAATAGGCCCCGCTGGTTGAAGGGTGTTGTTTAAGCATTGCTTATGTTTTTGTTAGTTGTGCTGCATGTAAAAAGAGGCTGAAATCAATGCCACAATAAACTTCCTGATGAAATAATAATGTCGTTCTAGAAAAAAACCACAATGTAGCTTTTCTTGGTAATCTTAATGGGAAAAAAAACACAGGTTCTGCTTAAACACTAACTGGGTGTGTTGTGGAAAAAAATAAAAATAGATATTTAATAAAGATTTTAATCATTATAATTCATTGTTTTTATAAATAAATCGATAGTTTTGTTTGTTTGTTTGAAATGGGGTGAGCATAATGAACATGTCGTGGAGTGTGAGGAGCGACTGGAGGTTTTGCTGGAGGGTGGGAGGGAGGGAGGGGCAGGGGTAGTATGGGGGGGTGTCAGAGGCGTGCCATTTCCTGGCACATGAGAGGCCTTGGTGCCAGCTGTGTGGGGCTGGTGCCGCTTCCGTGGGGCAGATGCCTGCAGTGCTGCCTCCATGATCCCAGCTCTGCTCCTGCATCAGCCCCAGCAGTCTGCTTCTCGCCCCAGGGGGCCACACACACACACACACACACACACACACACACACACACACACACACACACACACACACACCGATCACAAACACAGGCGCACACATACAATGTATCGCAAACACATATACACACACACACACACACACACACACAGCGTGATTCACACTCACATCAGCACATATTTCGTACATACATAGTCCATACAGCATACATAAATGGGCACATACTTTTTAATCTTTGGATGAATTCTATACACATGCACACACACACACACACACACACACACACCTTGGAAGCTCTTGAGCCTTAATTGATGGATCTATAAAGCCTGCCACGACATGGCTTAACAAAATAAGCTGGAAAAAAAAACACATGGAGGAAATGGGAAGGTGAGTGGATTCACTTCCAGAAAGTATTTAGAACAGAAGTAGGAAGTTGAGATGGGCCTTAGTGGAAAGGAGCAGAATTCAGCCAGTCGAATGCTGAATTTGAACTCTGGTTACTTTTTCGCCAGTTTTATCCTTAAATCCTTTTCTTTTCCGTCCTGCCTTTTGGTAGCTGGCCCCACACTGTCACCCAGAGTGAACTCTGGTACTAGTTTCTGCCTCCACGGTGACGTCAGTCTATAAATAGTTTTTAATTAACTAGCTACCTTTTGGAGGTTGTGTGGAATGTGGAGGTGTTTCTGTTGTGTTTTTCTGTTTCTCCTTCTCCCTCCATGTAGGATTGATATGGTGGAGGTTTTGTTCAACATGTGCTGTGGAAATTTCTTCTTAAGGACTACTTCATTTTCTTTTTTCCTGTTGGGGAGTGAGTGGACATCACACACTTTGTCAGAAGCTTTCATGAGGCGTGGGTGTCCACTGATCTCACTTTGACAACTTTTGTCTGTTTGACTTTTTATTCAAAAACGCCACCTGAGTTCTTGCGGATGAAACGCCAAATCTAATCACTTTGTGTCGGTGGGGTTCAAATTCACAGCTGAAAGCCATCGTGCCTGGAAACAAGCAGGGAGGCTAGCTGTGTGCCCCTGCATTCTGTGGGAGCTGGGAGGGGGGGGGGGGGGGGGGGGGGGGGGGACTGGGGGGCAGGGCGTCGCAGAGAGCTGTGGCACGCGGGCGGGCGTGTGGGCGCGTGTGTGTGTGTGTCCAGCTGGGGCAGCCCCGCGCAGGGCGCACTGACGGCCGACAGGCCTCCTCCCTCCGCCGGCGCATGGGGCCCGCGGCTCGCTTTCCCTCACTCTCCTCCTCCCCTCACCCTCCTCTTCCCTCAATCAATCGACCGGTGCCGCTGACCAACTCCCACCGCACACTGCCGGTGGAGGGGAGCTATTGAAGATGTGTACAGTACGGTATGGGTGAGTGTGTGTGTGTGTCTGTGTGTATGCGTGTGTGTGTGTGTGTGTGTGTTTTGGTTGTCTCTTTCCTACGCACATTCGCCAACAGGGATGCCGTGATGTGTTAAGACAAACGGTTGCTTTGCGTGTTGCTGGGTTCACATGGAGACGTTTAAAGATGCTTCTCTGAGCCAGCCGGGCCCTGTTTTCCTAGACCCAGGTGTGTGTTACGCCGAAGACCTGCTTCCCCCGGGGGAGTCCAGAGACACTACTGCCATGGCCACCAGCACAGGTGTGTTTGCCACAGTATCTGAGTGTGTGTGTGTGTGTGTGTGTGTGTGTGTGTGTGCGCGTGCGCGCGTGCGTGCGCGTGTGTGTGTGTGTGTGTGTGTGTGTGTGTGTGTGTGCGTGTGTGCGTGTGCGTGTGCGTGTGCGTGTGCGCGCGCGCGCGCGCGTGCGCGTGTGCGTGTGTGCGTGTGGGGCCCCGCGGTGCCTGTGCGATGGCGGTCAGCTGCTGTGCTGTGCAAGAGATTGGCGCAGGCTGAATCAGGGAGGGGTCCGTCGGGGGCAGCCGCCCATGCCAGCCTCAACCCCTTTTACACCGACCATTCCATTACCTGCTTCTCTCCATCCTGTCTGCACCGGGGAGCGCAGGCAGTGCCGCGGCCGTGTGGGGGAGCGGGCCCACACACAGACACATGGGACACACACACACACACACACACACACACACACAGCACTTCGCTCCCTGACCTGTAGTAACAGTGCTCACACATGTACAGAAACATGTGGGGTACACACACACACACACACACACACACACACACACACACACACACACGTACTTCACTCGCCCTGGCCCCCTGGAACAGTCCTCACCCAGAAAATACAGGTGCATGGAGACGCGAATGGGGACACACCCAAAGATGGACACCAAGGACAGGAAGGAGGAGACCACCCGAGGCTTCTTCAGCGCTGCTGCCCCCGCTCCAGCCTACTGATCGACAGTCGAGTCCCTAGATCTGCCGCAACCCTGACATTAGCCCCATGGTGTTGTTTGCTACCCTCCCATGTGATCCCTCGGTTTCAGTCTCACTTTGTTCAAGGTCACTTGTACGCACGGACGTTGGGCTCCATCGTCGTCGGACGAATTCCCTCGGAAGCCCTCAAAACAGGCTGGTTGTTCGCATTGTAGCACGGCACACGCCGGTTTCAGTCCACTCATGCTAGCCTTCTGCGGCCCCGTCTCTTGTGTATCGCTGTGATGGACAGAGACAGTCGGGAGGTGGATGCAGCTCCGATACTCCGCCCTCCCTGGCAGAGCTGCTGCCGGACCCGGGGACGCCCACCCCCCGGTACACGTGCGACAGACACCTGACAGGCAACCCCCCCCCTCCTTCCACCCCACTGGGGGGCACAAACACACACCCACACGGCCCCCTCTCCCTCCTACCGATACCCACGGAGCCCCCAGGCCTCCGGAACATGTCACCAGCTCCCAGTGTCCCACGCGGTGTCGGCTGACGTGTCCGGAGGAGGGAGGTCGTGCACACACACACACACACACACCCACACACACACCTTCCTCTCTGTGTCCCTGCTGTCTCCGTCTCCTCTCCCCGTCCGCCTGCCGTGGGAAGCCCACCTGCGGTCCCCTTCTTTTCCAGGTGC
>JAPMUY010004300.1:0-20000 GCA_026901105.3 Galaxias olidus
GTCCCAAGCGCACACACACTATACAAACAAAACAGAAGCCAGCAACGATATGGGGTGGTCACGAGCCAGGGTCACGCTGCGGACGAACGGAGCAGAAAGTTAGCAGGAACGTTTACTTTTGGCCAAAGCTTGTTGCAACGCAGGTCCGGTTCTTCCAGTGTACTCTTCAACAAATGCTTCTTCAAAGAATGACATGGTGCTGACATACTGGCTCCAGGCTCCACGGTTTGCTGGCTCCATGCTCCAGGCTCCAGGTTGCAGCGTTTACTGGCCCCATGCTCCAGGCTCCTTGCTCCAGGTTCCAGGGTTTACTGGTTCCATGTTCCAGGCTCCAGTGTTTACTGTCGCCATGCTGCAGGCTCCATGCTCCAGGTTCCAGGGTTTACTGGCTCCATGCTCCAGGACCATGCTCCAGGCTCCAGAATCCTCACTCCGGGGTTTTTCTGGCTCCAGGCTCCAGGTTCCAGGGTTTACTGGCTCCATGCTCCAGGCTCCATGCTCCAGGTTCCAGGGTTTACTGGCTCCAGGCTCCAGGACCATGCTCCAGGCTCCAGAATCCTCACTCCGGGGTTTACTGGCTCCAGGCTCCAGGTTCCAGGGTTTACTGGCTCCATGCTCCAGGCTCCATGCTCCAGGTTCCAGGGTTTACTGGCTCCATGCTCCAGGACCATGCTCCAGAATCCTCACTCCGGGGTTTACTGACTCCAGGCTCCAGGGTCCAGGGTTTACTGACTCCATTCTCCACTCTCCATGCTCCAGGCTCCATGGTTTACTGGCTCCATACTCCATTCTCCGGAATCCAGGCTCCATGGTTTACTGGCTCCAGGGTTTAGCGTGCGTCTCGGCCTGCGCTCAGCGTCCTCACCGAGGGTTAAACGGCGACCCAGGCCGGGCCGGGGTTATTCATGCAGCTGTGTGTGTGTGGAATGAAGACAGGTGTCCCTCTGTTTAGAAATTCTACTGTGACCTTTCTGAGCAGCGGCCCCTCATGTAATATGCATGGCCCCACACACACACCCACAAGATGTCAGAGAGGAGAGACATTTAATTGGCTTCAGGTACCTTCTGAAGGTCTCTCTCACAAACACACACACACACACACACACACACACTGCTTCTCTCACTTTCTCTCTCATTCTGTCTCTCTCTATCACTCTCTCCCTCTCTCTCTCTCTCGTTCTCCCTCTGGTCTGGGCAGTGATTCTGAATGACTGCAGAGGGAGAGCTAAGGTGATGATAACAATCCCCTCACCCTCCCGACGCTGACGTCATTCCTCCCTCCACAGCAGCCGAACGGGAGTGCAGACCTACGGAGGGCAGGACAAAGAGAGAGAGGCGGCGCTGGCACCACCCTGCCCCGTGACACCACCCTGATCCGTGACACCACCCTGCCCTGTGACACCGCCCTGCCCCGTGACACCACCCTGCCCTGTGACACCACCCTGCCCCGTGACACCACCCTGCCCCGTCACACCACCCTGCCCTGTGACACCACCCTGCCCCGTGACACCACCCTGCCCTGTGACACCACCCTGATCCGTGACACCACCCTGCCCCATGACACCACCCTGCCCCGTGACACCACCCTGCCCCGTCACACCACCCTGCCCAATGGCAATACCCTGCCCATCACACCACCCTGCCTGTGGCACCACCCCGCCTGTGGGCCTTCTCCGTTCGCTTTGCTAGCCATGGTGTTGTCACGCCGACCACGGGAAGAGCTCACACCGTGCTCACGTCTCTCTGTGGCCCCCACACCTGTCCAGATGTTCACTCAGAGACGTGTGTGTGCGTGTGTGTTTGTGAATGTCAGTCGGTCTCCGTATGTTCCGTTGCCATGGAGAGGCGAGGAGGTGCTGTGTTTCGACAGGCTACCCACTGTCTTCCAGTGCATTACTGGATGCCAGCAGGTTGGTGTTACTAGGGGGGCTCACCGCTGATCCTCACCTTCACATCTCAAGCCTGCATCTGCGTGTGTGTGTGTGTGTGTGTGTGTGTGTGTGTGTGTGTGTGTTTGCCGAGTTGCGTTTGTATACTTTCCGAATCTTAATGCTGCTCTACTGTGTTGCTTGGACGCTTAGCTGTCGGTTTGTGTGTGTGTCTGTTTTTGAGTGTGAGCACGTTTGAGTGAGCGCACGAATGTGATGGAATATTTGTTTGTGTGTTTGTGCATCTGTGTGTGGTATGTGTGTTTGTGTTTGTGTGTGTGTGTGTTGTTGAGAGAGAGAGAGAGAGAGAAAGCTTGTGTCTGTGCATGTGTGTTTGTGTGCTTTTGTATGTGTGCGCGAGTGCATGTGTGTACGTGTGTGTGTGCGTGTGTGTGTGCGTGCGTGAAATAGAAAGATAAAGAGCTTGTGTCTGTTTGTGCATGGGAGTTTGTGAGCATATGTGTGAGCGTGTCCATGTGCATGTGTGTGCGTGTGTGTGTGTCTGCGCGATGGCACTCGGTGCGGTGCGTGCGCGCGCCACCCCTTGCTGAGCTGTCATCACTCCTTGGCACCGGGTACAGAGAGCAGCTGCAGGGGAACCACTCTGCAGGGAACCTTCGTTTCCATCTGTCTCCTATTCACAGGGGCACCTATTTAGAGCAGCTCAGCGGCTGTTCCTGCCACGAGCCATAAGAGAGAAGGAGAGGGGAGGGGAAGGGAGGGGAGGAGAGGGGGGAGAGATAGCTGGAAGAAGTGGGGTATGAAAGTGGGGAGGAAGGAAGAGAGAGATGTGAAAAAAGTGATCGCTATCAAATCATCAAATTGAACAAGGCTGCAAACTTCAATTGTACAAGTTTTAATCTTAATTGCTGGGAAAATACTACGTTGCCATGAAATATGTAATTAAAAAGTGAATATGATAATGATGAATATGAAATAAATACATAAAATATATATTTCAAAGCACATGTTCCAACTTTACCTTTCACTTTTCCATTACCTTATTTCAATGTCAAAATGAAGGCGATGTATACATACGTTGAGGATTTATGTGTGTGTGTGTGTGTCATCACACATGTACCCTATAAACACACACACACGTGGCCTGCTCAGGTCGTGTGTACATACGGCTGCTCCGCTCTCTCTCTCTCGCTCTCTCTCTCTCTCTCTCTCCGTCTCTCTCTCTCTCTCTCTCCGTCTCTCTTGCACATTGAGCAGGTGCGCTCTGACAGTTCTTGAACGGGCGCCAAGTGTGCCGCTGCCTCCGTCGCTGCCGTCGCCGGAGGAGGAGGAGGAGGAGGAGGAGGAGGAGGAGGAACGGGTAGGAGCCCATGGTACATCTGTGTGGAGCCCCGGCCGCCTCTGACAGATGGGGACGGTTTAACTTCCAAAGAGCGGTTAAGATGGCGGGGGGCTCTGCCAGGCAGGGCTGTCTGCGCCAAGCAGGTGAACGCACCCCGAGACAAAAGGGAAGAAGAGAGGGAGAGAGGGGTGGAGGAGGGGGGGGGGGCTGGAGAAATGAAGACTGGAGAAAGGGAACAAGAGAGAGAGGCAGTGAGAGAGAGGGAAAAAGAGAGAGAGAAAGAGACGGGGGGAGGGGGGCTAGGGGGGGTTATGACCACGGAGTAACCAGATGTCAACAGGCTATCTATCGTCTTAGTTGCTTTTCCTTCACAGCCGCCGACTCCTCTCACTGTGGCGGTCTGACCTCAGAGTAGCTGGATGCTCTAGTGAAGGTTACGTTCCACCATCACCTAGGGGGGGGTGGGGGGTGTGGGGTCTATGAGAGAGAAGAGAGAAACTAAAAGGCACAATGGGCAAGAAAGAGAGAAATATAGAAAAGTGATTGAATTGTTTGAAAAAACAAAACGTTTGGTAAACTTTTCTTTTTTTTTTGCTAAACCCAGAAGTTCCTGCTCATTTCCCCCGCCGAGCCGTCCCGCGTGCTGATTGGTGGGTTTTAAAGTGATAATGTAGGCCCCGCTGTGCTTCTATTGGGCGAGGGGCCTGCCTGCATCGCGCTGATAGAACGCCTCTCGCTCTGACAACGACTACTCTGGCCTGCTGCGCCGCACAGCCGCCGCGGGGAGATAAGGCAGGACTAGCCGCTCGCTGATTCGAGCTCCTCGCCACCCCGCTCTCACCCCTCATACCCCCCACCCCCCTGTCAAGCGAGCCCCCCCTCCACCTAGACCTTATCTCAGAGGAGAAGGCTGTGCTGGGTCACAGCGCCGGGGCGATAGCACCTGCCAGCAGCCGCGCTGGTCTCCAGTGATTACTGGGAGAATCTTTATCTCACTCTCCCCCCACAAAACTCATTTTATACCTGCCACCATGGGACGTGTGCCAGGGGAGGGCTGAGGGTGCCATGTCACACATTGGGGAAGACATACAGGGCTGTGTTTGTTTCTCTGTGTGTGTGTGTGTGTGTGTGTGTGTGTGTGTGTGTATGCGTGTGTGTGGAAAACAGACACGCACATACACACACACACACACACACACATGCACACACACACGCACACACACATCAATCCTAAAGAACATGTTTGGGCCTCTGATCTGATCCTGAGAACATGTCCGGAGGCCGCCGTGATCCATGATAAATGTCTATGGATGATCCTCTCCTATGGTGTGTCCATCATAGATCCCTCAGAGGCTTATGAGGAGGGAATTACCGAATCCTACATGTATGTCATAGTATGCCACTCATAACTCTATGACGTCCTTTACATGAAGGTCTTACAGCTTCACGTTAGGAGTTGGCATGTTTTTATGCATCAGTTGGGTGGCGGTAGCGTACGTACAGTCATCTCTCTAAAGATCCAAACAGCTCTTACAACATGGAGTGATATTTATCATCTTACGTGGACACACAGAAACATAAGGCGTTTCTATATTTCACTGCTCCACTCGAAACACAGTAGTCTGGGAAATCCCCTGTTTGGAATGTTTCCTATCTAAACCGCCTAACCCAGAAAGCCCCTTAACTCCAAGTAGGTTACCAGGGGTCTTAGAGAGGAAATCAGATGACTAGTGTGACACACACACACACACACACACACACACACACACACAGTCTCACTTCCACTCTGAAGATGGCCATCTGTGTGTTGGTTTCACACAGACAGAAACCACAGCTGTGTGTTCACATCCCTTCTCACTTCTGCCTTTAGTCACTGTTCTCTGGGCAGCATGCGTATTCCTTCATCGTGTGTGTGTGTGTGTGTGTGTGTGTGTGTGTGTGAAAGCGCACCAAGGTGTCGGCAGCCAATCAGATTGTGTGTGTATGATGGAAGCAGGGGGGTTAGGCACAGTGGTTGTCATGGCAACGCCGGCTACCAGTCCGTGTTGTGGTTTGCGCCCCCCCCCCCACCACTACCACCACCACCCATCACCCTGCCCCCTCTCTGGCCTGAATGTGAGGGTCAATCGGTCCAGAGGTCAAAGGTTGGACAGGGACAGCTGTACCCTGACTGGTGTTTCACATGGGAGCTTTTCCTACTGAAAATAAAAACCTAAACACACATCCCCAAACCGGACAGCCAGCAGTCAATCTGCGGCATGAAGTCTATTCTATGGAAAACAATACCCCTATCTAAGTGAATGAAATAACAATTCTATGTGTTTCAGAATGCTTGCCAACGAAAAAGTCCTATCTTCTAATAACTTTACCTTTTGGTTTGGATGTTTATCTGGAAACATCTTCAGTCGAAGCACTCTGCGTGAGAGACTGCAGGGCCGAGTGGAGGAGTTAGCCTGGCCTCCCTATGTGAGTCTGGTTGGAGGGGCAGGGAGGAGGGACGCTGGATGCAGACTGGGCGGCCGCAAGTGTAACTAACTAACTGTCTGGGTGGCTGGCTGGCTGGCTGGCTGGCTGGCTGACTGGGTGGCTGGCTGGCTGGCTGGCTGGCTGGCTGGCTGACTGGGTGGCTGGCTGGCTGGCTGGCTGATTGGCTAGCTGGGTGACTGGGTGGCTGGCTGGTTGCTGGGCTGGGTGACTGCCTTGGTGACTGACTGGCTGTCTGGCTGACTGACTGGCTGGGTGGCTGGCTGACTGCCTTGGTGACTGACTGGCTGGCTGACTGCATTGGTGACTGACTGGCTGGCTGTCTGACTTCCTTGGTGACTGACTGGCTGGCTGGCTGACTGCCTTGGTGACTGGCTGGCTGGCTGGCTGGCTGACTGGCTGACTGCCTTGGTGACTGACTGACTGGCTGGGTGGCTGGCTGGCTGGCTGACTTCCTTGGTGACTGACTGGCTGGCTGGCTGACTGCCTTGGTGACTGGCTGGCTGGCTGGCTGACTGCCTTGGTGACTGGCTGGCTGGCTGGCTGACTGCCTTGGTGACTGGCTGGCTTGCTGGCTGGCTGGCTGGCTGACTGCCTTGGTGACTGGCTGGCTGACTGGCTGGCTGACTGCCTTGGTGACTGACTGGCTGGCTGGCTGACTGCCTTGGTGACTGGCTGGCTTGCTGGCTGACTGCCTTGGTGACTGGCTGGCTTGCTGGCTGACTGGCTGGCTGACTGCCTTGGTGACTGACTGGCTGGCTGGCTGACTGCCTTGGTGACTGGCTGGCTGGCTGGCTGACTGCCTTGGTGACTGGCTGGCTTGCTGGCTGACTGGGTGCCACTATCACCACCAACCACGGCTGTCTACCTTCCCCCGCAGCAATCATCTCACACGAGCACACATACGCCACTAGAGAAACACACACACACAGACGCACACAGAAACACACACACACAGAAACACACACACACAAACAAACTATGTTCTTTCACTCGCCCTCATAGTGAGGCAGAGTTTTCAGTGCAGCTCCGACACAACAGGAGGGGTACAAACCAGTACACAACCTCCAGGCAAGCTGACCTCCCTCTGTCACACAGTGCGTGTGTGTGTGCTCTCCCTTCACACACCCGACACAGAAGCAGAGGGAGAGGGGAAGGGAGCGAGAGTGTGAGTGAGAGTTGTGTAGAGAGAGAGACAGAAAGAGAGCGAGAGAAAGAGACAGAGAGGGAGAGAGAGAGAGAAAGAAACAGAGGGAGAGAGAGAGAGAAAGAAAGAGAGAGCGAGAGAGAGAGACACAGAAAGAGAGAGAGGGAGAGAGAGAGTGAGAGTGACAGAGAAAGAAAAAGAGAGCGAGAGAGAGAGAAAGAGAGTGAGAGAGAGAGACACACACACAGAAAGAGAGAGCGAGAGAAAGAGAGAGAGGTAGAGAGAGAAAAAGAAAGAGAGAGAGAGAGAGGGCGTGAGTAGAGAGAGGACGGCGCGAAAAGCAGAAGGCTAGAGAGGCAGGCGGGGCAGACGACCACAGCTACTGGATAACAACGACCACGTCTTCTCGTATCTCTGCCGGTCTGCTGTGAAACCCTGCCCTTTGGAAACGTGCTGCCATGGAGGACGAACGCGCAACACACGTGGAAACGAAAGAATAACAGCATCGCCGGGAGGAGAAAAAGAAGAAGGAAAAACTGAAAAACGGAAAAAGACCGAAATAAGGTGAAGTCACAACTAAGAAAGAAAGGCTTTTTAACTCTCCCTCAATTTTTGTTCTTTATCTTTGGACTGGTTGAAGGGAGGGGATCAATGACCCCGGCCTCGGACACTCGGAGAGAGAGAGGCTGAAATACTACGGCCACTAATACACATGTAGGAAACAGAAAGAAAGAGAGAGAGAGAGGAGAAAGGAAGAGAAAAGGAAACTGTCTTAAAACTGGAGTTGGAAGACAAGTCTCTGGAGTTTTAACTGGAAGACAAGTCTCTGGAGTTTAAACTGGAGGACAAGTCTCTTCTCTAGCTGGCAAGCTCGAACACCTGTCAGAGTGTTGAGTATAGATTGATCGTGATCTTAACGATTCAACCCACGCACACACACACACACACACACACACACACAGAGATACACACACACACATTCACACATACACACAAACACACCATCACGCACAAACTTTTTTGCACTGGAAGTAACCTGAAATACTCATCGATACGATACACTGTTATTCTGCTGATCTTCTGCTAAGCACTTCAGTTGGACATAGCCAGACCTACTCTGGCCACATCCCACCACCACCTGTACAACCTCTCTTTAGCCAGAGACCCTAAGGCCCGTGTCAGCCACCGGCCGTGTGGATTCCCCCCCGGCGCTGGTCCTTCTGCTGGGAGGATGTCTGCTGAAGTTCACCTGGAGCTCCAGAAGAGGGCCCAACTCCGTCCCCGGCCCGTCCCTCCCTCGTCCCGTCCGCTCGCACCCGGCGTCCCCACAGTGACGCTGACCAGTCACCGGGCGCCGCTCGACCGCCGCAGCACCCTGAGGCACCAACCTGGCAACCCGCGCGCAAACCTGGCAACCGGGGCTGCTCACAGAGGCGGCGATGGTAAGAGGACAGGCCCCCGTTTCGGGGAGGGGGGGATCGTTTTATGGCGTGTGATGTTGGCAGAGAGCTCCATCGGTGAGTGACTGGGAGCCAGAGGGTCTTCCCCCGCTGGCCATTCTTTTCATTACGTCCGAGTGATTGACAGCTAATTGGGTTGTGTTGAGTTAGAACCATGTGCCACTGTTGAATGGGGGCCAAGGGGAATTATTATCCAGCAGCTTTAATGGTACAGTACGGCGGAGTTAATGTAATGCAAGGGTTCCTGCTCAGATTGCAAGGTTAAACTAAATATGCGCCTTTATGCAACTGTACTTTTCATACTTGGCACATGTCCCTCTTTCTAGTGCTCTAAAGTTGGTTTACAGCAGACCCTTGAGCTTAGAAAGGAAGTCAATACAGTCAGTAAATACAAAACAAAGTGTGTTTGCAACACATCCAGTGCACGTTCTGTTTGTCTGACTGAAAGGCTGGTGTTTTAACAAGACTCTTCTCTTAGGAGACACAGCAGGTGGTCTTTTCTAGTTTACAAACACTGCAGTGTGTTGTATCTCAATTCAAATGAAGATTTCCCACCCGGGGCATGGTGTGTGAAATGACCCTAAATGGGCGCCGTCATGTTAAGTCTGTCCTAGCCTTGGTTAGCCCTGTTTGACCCTGCAGTGGAAACAGGGCCAATAACAACCCCCCTCCCCCCCCCCAGAGGGTCATGTGATCAGCAGTACAGCAAGAGAAATGGGAAAGGAGGAGGGTGGCCCGGGATGGCGGGAGGACAGGGGGGAGGAAAAAGGGGGAGGAAAGAGAGGAAAGGGGGAGGAAAGGGGGAGGAAAGAAGTGTAGAAAGAGGTAGGAAAGGAGGACAGGGGGAAGGAAAGCGGGGGGGGGGGGGGAGGGTGGGGACTTCCCTTGGGTTTCCCCTCACAGCTAGAGGAGAACAGAACTTTCTTCTGGAGGTTCTGAGACCGTTCTGGGATGGGCCCGTGGAGAAAACGTCATATGAGAAAAATGGTGGCTGGGCTGTGGGTTTGTTTTTTGTTACGTCATGTTGTAGTTCTGAATTTCCCATTTCTTTTGTAGTCTCTTGTCACTTTGCATACGCCTGTGAGGGGTTAGCCGGACAGTCCTCTGGGCCAACACACATACCAACACACATACCAACGCACACATTTCCAGTTTCAAACCCGTTAATTGATTCTTGTACTTTTTCTGGAGCCGTGCTCCAAAATGAAGTGGTAACTGCGGGTACAAAGTAGTTGAAAACCTTTAGTGAAGAGAGCAGGGGAGATGTGGGGGGGATGGATGCATTAAGAGGGAGAAATGAAAGCGGGACTTTTACAGCCTCTAAATATGGACAGAGAGAGAGAGAGAGAGGGGAGGGGGGGGGGGGTCTTAGAGAAGCCTAATACCCCAGCATAGAGAATTACCTGCGGCGCCCGGCGTCTCTTGGCAGTAATGAGCTTTGTGAACGTGGCGGCGATAAGGCCTCTATAATTAGGCTTAGTCATAAGCATCCCCCCCTGTAATTCAGTGATAAAAACTCGGTGTCGTCGCCACCAACCAGTCCCTCTTTCGCGAGCGCGCACAACGCACACATGCAAACACACACACAGTAGCTTTCAACGAGTGTGTGTGTACCAGGGAGAGCACGTCAACCAACCTGTGCCACTTTGTGCATTCCTCTTTGTTTTGGTAGCACCTGGTAAATGTGTGCGTGTGTGTGTGTGTGTGTGTGTGTGTGTGTGTGTGTGTGTGTGTGTGTGTGTGTGTGTGTGTGTGTGTGTGTGTGTTGGTATGTTACAGAGTGTGTGTCAGAATGTGTGTTTGTGTGTCAATGAAACAGACACTGGTGGTTGGCAGTCGTTTATAGGGGTTGGTCCAGCAGTATTTTTATATGCATAGACGTGCTCTCCGCGTGGGCGCGCGTGTGTGCGTGTGTGCGTGTGTGTGTGTGTGTGTGAGTGTGTGAGAGAGAGGATCTGCGTGCTGCGGTACGGGCTTCCTGTGAGGGAGCAGATGTCGCGGGGCTCAGGCACAGCTGCGGCGGGCGATAACCGCGGTGGCAGGGATATGTAGGCACGCTGGCTCTTCTCCCCAGCTCTTATCACCCGCACACAGACACACACACACACACACACACACACACACACACACACACACACACACAGGGCCCTCTGCAATGATGAACCGCCACCCGCCAACACCAGCACACTCTCACAGCAGGCCCAGAGTGAATAGAGGAAAGGAGGGAGGGAGGGAGGAATGAAGGGAGGAAGGGAGAGAGGAAGAAGGGATGATAGGGGAGCGGAGGAAGGCAGAAAACGGAAAGGAGGGAGGGGGAACTAAATAAAGAGACTTGGAGAAGAAGAGGGGATCCTGTAAAAGCGACACAGCAGCGGGGATCACATACTTCCTGTGAGCCGCCGTCTGCCTCTGAGTGGCTGTCGTCATGACTACGCGGCGTCTTCTCTTCCTGGTGTCAGTCAGGACACAGCGCCACCATGGAGGAAGCATTGTCTTCACGCTGCTCCTTCTCAATAGATCATCTTATTATTATGTACAGATTATGTTATTAAAATATTTAATATGCTGCTCTGAGTTGGACTGGGCGGTACAAGTCACTGTGGAGGGGGCACAGGTTTAAGTCAGTATGGAGGGGGCACAGGTTTAAGTCACTGTGGAGGGGGAACAGGTTTAAGTCACTGTAGAAGGTACAGGTTTAAGTCAGTATGGAGGGGGCACAGGTTTAAGTCACTGTGGAGGGGGCACAGGTTTAAGTCAGTATGGAGGGGGCACAGGTTTAAGTCACTGTGGAGGGGGTACAGGTTTAAGTCACTGTGGAGGGGGCACAGGTTTAAGTCACTGTGGAGGGGGCACAGGTTTAAGTCAGTGTGGAGGGGGTACAGATTTAAATGAGGCACACTGAAGTCCTGGTTTGAAGTACGAGGCGTTGTGAAGGCACCATACCTCCCCGTCTCCTTGGTTGTGTTTGTTGTTTGATGACCCACGACTCCCTGCGCTGAGTCAGGTGTGGGGGGGGGGGGGGGGGGTTGTCATGACGAGAAGAGTAAAGAGAACATGGAGATTGGGGAGGGAGAGTCGAGACAGAGGGAAGACACATCAAAAAGGGAACAAGAGAAACGTAGGGGGGAAGGTGTGAAAGAGAGGCGGAGAGAAATACTCTGGAAAAACACATTTTGTGTACAGGAGGGAAAGAAAAAAGAAAGGTAAAAAGGGGGACAGGAGGGAGAGAGAGAGAAAGAGAGAGAGAGAGAGAGACAGAGAGAGAGAGAAAGAGAGAGAAAATGAGAGAGAGAGAGAGAGAGAGAAAGACAGCGAGAGAGAGAGGGAAAGAGAGAGAGAGAGAGAGAGAGAGAGAAAGAGAGAGCGAGAGAAAGAGGGAGAGAGAGAGAGAGACAGAGAAAGAGAGAGAGAGCGAGAGAGATAGAGACACAAACACAGAGAGAGAGAGAGAGAGGGGGATAGAGAGAGAGACACACAGAGAGAGAGAGAGCGAGAGAGGAGGATAGAGAGAGGGAGAGAGAGCTGTTATCCTCCGCCTTTCCTCAGCAGCAGCTTTGTGGGTTTCAGTGAGGAACAGATGTTCACAACTTGATACAGCGCCACATCCCCCCACTCCTCGCTATCTCCTGCACCAGCACCACCAACTGTCTCTGCACGCACGCACACACACACACACACACACACACACACACACACACACACACACACACACACACACTGATGCACACACACAGACAGATACACCACATACACACTAAAACATTCGTGCCAACATTATTACCAATATGCATTAGACACACACACACACCCTAACTCACAGAAACACTCACATACACATGCACAATGAAACACACACACACACACACACAAACACACACATAGAGGCACAGTTACACACAGCGACACACGCACACACACACAGCGACACACGCACACACACAGCGACACACGCACTCGCTCGCTATCTCCCTGGGGACACCCGGTCTTATGCAGCAGGGCTTTCATGAGCTCTGTGAATCTATGTGAATGTGTTCAGCTGGCTCCTGCCCCAAGCCTTCTTCCCCACATCCCGTACCCTCCCTCCTCCGCTTCCCTCCACTCACCCCTTCTGCCTCCCCCTCCCTCCCCCCTCCTCCCTCTTTCTCTCCCTCCGCCTCCCTCCTCCCTCTCTCTCTCCCTCCCTCCCTCCTCCCTCCCCCCTCTCTCCCTCCCTCCCTCCCTCTCTCTCTCCCCTCATTCTCTCCTCCTCCTCTCTCTCTCTCTCCCTCCCTCCCTCCCTCTCTCTCTCCCCCCTCCTCTCCTCCCTCCCCACCTCCTCCTCCTCCCTACCCAACCCCTCCTCTCCTCCCTACCCACCCCCTCCTCCACCCTCCCTCCCTCCCCCTGGTTATGGGTGTGTGCATCCTGGTCTGGCTCCGTGTGTCAACACCGCACGGTGGCCCTGATCAGGTGAGCCTTAGTGGAGCGGCAGTTCACCTACGACCCCTACCTTTACTCACACACACACACACACACACACACACACACACACACACACACACAGTTAGACCAAAAGCCCGCGGCCGACCGTTAGGAACACAGCCGGTTCCGTCAAGGTGACTCGGCCGCAGACAGGATCCCGAGGACCGTCCGGTGGTCCTAAAGGGGCTGAGACCTCAGACTGGGAAGCTGCCGGATAGATTGCTGTCCGGAGTTCGTCCGTCCGGGAAGGAGGTGGAGAGAGCGGCTCCTGGTCTTTGAGCGCCCGGGTGGGAGGGGAAACGATCCGCTACGCCACGCCGCGTTACGGACGCAGTGGTCTCTCCTCTTTTTTTTCCTCCCTCTTCCCTCTCTCTCTTCGTCCTATTTGCTTATCTCCCTCTCTGTCCATCCCTGTCCTTCTCTGCCTCCATCAATCCATCCCTTTCCCCTTCTCTTTCTCTCTTTCTCATTGTCTCTCTCTCTCTCCTTCTCTCTCTCCGTCTCCCTCTCTATCTCTCAAAGAGTTTCAAACACAAACACTTTCGAACTGATTCCCGTTGTTAAGGGCTGACTGACTCTCTCTAGTGCTGCTGATAGGCTGGGCTGGTTGTCTGGGTACTGACTCTCTCTAGTGCTGCTGATAGGCTGGGCTGGTGATCAGGGTAATGACTCTTTCTCTGCTGATGGTCTGGGCTGGTCGTCAGGGTACTGACTCTCTCTAGTGCTGCTGATGGTCTGGGCTGGTGATCAGGGTACTGACTCTCTGCTAATGGTCTGGGCTGGTGGTCAGGGTACTGACTCTCTGCTGATGGTCTGGGCTGGTGGTCAGGGTACTGACTCTCTGCTGATGGTCTGGGCTGGTGGTCAGGGTACTGACTCTCTGCTGATGGTCTGGGCTGGTGGTCAGGGTACTGACTCTCTG
Source organism: Galaxias olidus (assembly GCA_026901105.3). Lineage (NCBI taxonomy): Eukaryota > Metazoa > Chordata > Actinopteri > Galaxiiformes > Galaxiidae > Galaxias > Galaxias olidus. Next base: position 13,706 of record JAPMUY010004300.1, read on the forward strand.
CTGATGGCCTGGACTGGTTGTCCCCCACCACATTCCAGTGCTCCATCTGGCTACGTCCAGACAACTCTGTTCATGTCACCTATCACCCCATCACATCCACACACACACCCACACACACACACACACTCCACCACCCAAACAACAGCGCCCCCCCACACACACTCCACCACCCAAACAACAGCGCCCCCCCCACCACACACACACACACTCCACCATCCAAACAACACCCCACACACACACTCCATCACCCAAACAACACTGACCCCCCCCCACACACACACACACACACTCCACCACCCAAACACGCCCCCCCCCACACACACACACTCCACCACCCAAACACCCCCCCCCCCCCCCCCCACACACACACACACACTCCACCACCCAAACACACACACACCCCACACACACACATACACACACTCCACCACCCAAACCACCCCCCCACACACACACACAAACCCCCTGTGAGCCTGTCGTGGGGTGTGTGTGTGCTCTGTGTCGGGGTGGTGGACGGGCTGTGGAGGGGAACGGAGAGGAGAGCGCGCCGCGGCGCCGACACAATGGACCCTGCGTTCCCTTTCACTGGGCTCAGGGTCTTATCTCCTTTCAGCATGCCCGCCTGTGACTGCTGCCTGCCCGCCCGCCCGCCCGCCCGCCTGCCGCTGCAGGAGGGAAAGGATTTATAATGGCAGCGCTCGAGACCTCTCTCTTTCCCAAACACCTTCTGTCCCTTCTTTCTCTTTCGCTCTCTCTCTCTCTCGCGCGCGCACTCGCTCTTTCTCGCTCTTCCCCCATCGCAAGCACGCTCTCTCTCTATCTATCTCTCTCACTCTCTCTCTCTCTCTATCTCTCTCTCACTCACTCGCTCTCTCTCACTCTATGGAGCTTCGGTGCCACTGTGACAGAGCAAGGACAGGCACCTCAAAAGAAACACACACACACACACACACACACACACACACACACACACACGCACACTCACATAGAATGCAAGCAAACACACGGTGATTTCCATACCGACACAATGACCAACGCACTCCGCAATCTCCCCCACTCATCTCAGAGCTCGCTGCTGGACCCTTCATCTGATACAGTCCACACAATGCAGCGGGCCAGAGGGGAGAGCGACAGAAAGGGATAGAGAGACATAGAGAGGGGGGGGGGGGAGATAAGAGAAGGATGGAGAGGCGGAGAGAGAGAGAGAGAGACAGACAGACAGAGAGAGAGAGAGAGAGAGAAGGAGGAGGAGGGAGATAAGAGAGAGATGAATGGAATGAGAGGGGACGGACAAAGAGCGCTCGCTTCATTAATTCCGTCGAACGACGGACGTAACAGTTTTCTGGAGCAGAGAGTTCATCTAAAGGAGGGGGGGGGGGGGTAGGGGGAGGGGGAGGATACAGCGGCCGTGTAGTGTCTCTGTTGTAAGCCAGCGTGTGTGTGTGTGTGTTAGTGTGTGTGTGTGTGTGAGAGAGAGAGAGAGTTTATCACACGGACCACATGGAGTGTCTGTAAGCTGATCAACGGCTACAAAAGGCCAAATGAAGAGAAGAGAATGAAGGCGTGACCGGGGAAAAACGGAGGAGGAGGAGGAGGAGGAGGAAGAGGACTGAAGCGGCTGACAGACGCAAACAAGGGAGCGAAGGGTTCTGTCAATCACACGACCGTCACCTTGACAGGGACGCGTTCTCTGGACACACGCACGCCCTCCACCGCCCACCTCCAACAGACACACACACACACACACACACACACAGACAAACACCTTGCCTTTTGTACGCTCCGCATCATTGCCTCTCAATAAAACAAAGGAGCCAGTCAAACGATACCTTTGAACCCAGGGAACCCCCATAAACACATAATGCAGTGTAATGCAGTGTAGTGTAGTGCAGAGGGGGGTTTGAGTGAATCTGACAAGGTTGGGACATGGAATGATCGTCCATCTGAAGGGTGAAAAGAGAGAAAAAGAGAGAAGGGGGGAGAGAAAGAGAGAGCAAGGGAGAGATTGAGAGATGGGAGATGAATAGAGAGAGAGCGAGAGAGAGAGCGACACATAGAGAGAGTGACGGAGATAGAGAGAGAGAGAGAGAGAGAAAGAGAGAGAGAGAGAGAGGGAGAGAAAGAGAGGTGGTTGTAAACACTCCATCACATCCCGGATCACTCCCTCCATCCATCTCCCTGACAATCAACCTCTCAGCATGCCACGTGCAGCTCATGATGGACTATGTGCGTGTGTGTGTATGTGTGTGTGTGTGTGCCTTTGTGGTTGTGTGTGTGTGTCTTTGTGGTTGTGGTTGTGTACGTGTGTGTGTGTGTGTGTGTGACCATGCGTGTTAATATTGACATAGTACAGGTGGTTTAAAAGCACCACGCGTCAGATGAGGCTTTGAACAGGATGGTTTTGACGTCTGTCACAGGGGTCAGCCAGAGAGCCCTGGCTCTCCTAACAAACCACTTACGGCTTCACTGTGTGGGAAGCAGCCTCACGGGGGGGGGGGGGGGGGGGATCAACTGTGTGTTCAGCCTCACTCCTTCAGCCTGGACCCTCCTGTCGAAGGGCGCCGCTTTGTCCTCAGTTCTCCTCCGTGTGTCTGTCTCTGTGTGTGTGTGTGTGTGTGTGTGTGTGTGTGAGTTTGAGAGCGAGAGAGCAGGGGGGGGGGGGGGGGGATATAGGTGACATAGGGGAAGAGTAGGGAGCAACAGGTGGAGGATTCTCACCACGGTAACACCAGGTGCACCTTTCCTCCTCGTTCTCTTAGCCTCTTTCTCTCCTTCTCTCTCCACCTCTCTCTCTCTCTTTCTCGCGCTCTTTCTCTCTCTCTCTCTCGCTGTTTGTGTCTCCCCCTCACTGCTTTGAGGATTCTATTAGTATCATATAATATTATTCATTTCAAAACAGTCGGCTGTATGTATCTACGCCACTTCACTACACTGACATAACAAGTAGCCCTGGCGCTTCAGGATTATATATCAGTGTAATTATCATCTTCACTAACATAAAAACTTGTGATCAACCACAAACTTTTGAAAACAGTAGAAAATTACATATGATTACAATGATTTAAAAAAAAATACTATTTGTCTGAATTGTGCTTAGATGATGCTGAGGGCCCCCATGAATTGCCAAGAATCGTGTAAAAAGGCTTTTCCATCTCGCTGTCCGTTGATATGATGAAACAGCGGCCCCCACGGGTTGATATCGGTAATTTCACAGAAATACTGTATGTCAGATCAATGTCTATTTGATCTATCTGATCTATAGCCTCCATGTAATTAGCACGTCGAATTTCGAATTTTATATATCCACTATTTAGACCATATAGTATAACATATCGCAATACAGCTAGATTTATTTAATGCACTACTGATTTTGAATGGAAGCCAAAAATGTTAAAATAAATGTTTATGAACGGCCAAATATACGTTTATGTATTCGTAGGTTAGTCCGCTGTAGGCTGTATTGATTCCGATATGCGAAGAACATCGGGGAAAAACATTCAATATTGCAGAAATGCTGATTGGACGCGTGCTGTCAAACCAGTTGTCAATGCTGTAGCAGAGCAAGGGAGGCTGTCATCCCGTGGGTCTAAAGACCAAAAAAAAATTGAGGGAGAGAGAGAGAGAGAGAGAGAGAGAGAGAGAGAGAGAGGTTAGATGCATCGTACGCATCCCGCTCCAGATGGTGTTTTAAACGCAGACAGAAGGCTATACAGAGGGGATAGAGAGAAGGAGAGAGCCAAGCGACTCCGTTGCAGAGCCGCCTGCTCAAAAATCATTTACAAATTCACTACGAAAGCCAAAATAGGAAATGAGCGAAAACAAAGAAATTATGAAAATTTGCTTCTGTTTGACTGAAGTTTGAAAACAACATCTGAAGCCACGGTGGAAAGGGAATGAGCGGTCCTCGGTGTGTGAACAGTTGGATGATCGGTAGCCTGTGTTGGCAGTGACGGTTTAGAAGCGTACTGTCTACCGAGCAATACCGAGAGATACGTTCGTTCTTTTACATTATCAAACAAAGGAAAATTAAAGTGCTGGATTTTTAAGGACGTGTCCCTGTTGTTTTGTGGCAAACAACGGATGTAATATTGTGACTGGGGACATTAGAAACGAGGATCCATACCAAAATTAATTACATATTTTCTGTGGGAGTAGGAGACAACGCGCGCATTGACTGAGGATTGTGGATTTCATTTTAAAGCATATTTCCGTTTTGCAAACTTCCATAAAGGTCAGCACAGAAAAACGAATTTCTTCAGCAGCCCATGCGCATATTCCAGAAAATGAGATACAAAGTGGGATATGAACACGAATTATAGAGACTGGGATAAGTTTTGATTTCCTTTTTTGTTTTTGCTTCAATTGACTATCAAGATCGGCAGCTGTTAGTTTTTTTTTCACAAATGAAAACGAACTGTAAACCAAAGACTTCTGTGCATTTAATGATCTTGAAACTCTGTCTTTGCAAAATATATATATTTTAACATACAAGAAGCGAATTATACCTCGTAATTTTATTGAACCGAAAAGTCAACACCGCTCCAAAGGAAATCCAAAGGAAAGTGGTATTATTTAATGTGTCGTTCTGGTACATTTACTTTGATGCTTTTCTCTCGATAGAACATTTTTAAATAACAAAGATAGGGGATATCACCTTGAATACATACAGTGACTCTCAAGGCTTTATCCCTCTTTCCAAATGATGAGGATTGGGGCGTTATAATCGTCCTTTCGTCTTATTTGGTGTGGATTATCTGCACTTCAATTACCTCAACCTGACCTCGACCTTCCCAAAGTAAGTAATACCGAAATGTTTATATTGAAGTCATTAGTATGTTTATTATGTTATCTCAATATGTCGTAGTTGTCTTTTTTATAGATTCGTCTCTGCCATTATACACAGTTGCTACATTAGATGCCAGACTACTGTAGGTTAGGTATTACTGTATTTTGTAAACTTTTTTCTTTATAAAAAGTGACACATAGTAAAGATAACGCAAGTAAGCACATGGCCGTGACCATGTCATATTTGGCGTAATTCTAAATAATAATATTTGTTTTACCAACTGTACATGAACATGCAATGGGCATGCAGTCTATTTAACAGCAACGACAATGAGCGTTGTTTTTTATTCATTCATGTTGAGATATGGACTCCTTTCATTTCATCAGTAAGAAAAAACGACACTATACAAATACATAGAAAACAGTATATGCTGTGTTTGTGTTGATACAGGTCTTTGTTCAAATATGGGTGGCAGTTGTTGTCTAAACATAGATTGACTGGACATTTGCACCTCGGATATATAGCCAAAAATCACCTTGCAGTCAATGAAATTATTGTTGACCTCTATTTTCATTTGGAGGTGGTAGTTCATGATAGTCCTACACTGTACGCCTTAGACTTGCTTTCTGTCAAAGCTTTCGCCGGGTCCCTCGCCACGACTTCCACATCAAAGCCAGCCGTCAGAATCAACTGAGAAAGGGCAAACATTTTGTACACACCACGACATACAACAACTTTACCAGGTCGTTACCCATCAAGTGGCACTCGGGCCTGGCTTGGCCAGCACTCTGGTCTGATGTCTGGCCCTTGTTTTGCCCTCCTCCTTAAACGGCCGGACCCAGGTGGGACCCGCTGGTCTCCAGAGAGACCCCCCCCCCAGCCGTCGCTCCTCTCAGGAGGGGGACGACGATGGCCTCACTCAGCCATAGGTAAACACACAGATAGGTGTTGTCAGGGTAAGGCAAAGCAACAGGGAAGCTCCTATACTGCTCCGGCCACATACCTATCATTGATTGTTTATTTCATTTTTATTTGACTGATGTAAGGCGTTTTCATACGTTTACAGAGCATTTTTTTAATTTGCGAAAGTGCAGTTTAGAAGACCTGCAAACAGCAACACAGGGTAGACGGTCAAAGACTCTAGGCTGTAAAAGAGAAAAAGAACTAAAACGCTGCAATAATAATGGATCATTTGAGCATCTCGCTGTCCTCTTGGGAACGGAACTGCACGCCCCTTTCATGGACCCTTTTACCACCACTTGAACCTCATCAGCAGTCTCTCTCTCTCTTTGTCTCTCTCTGTCTCTCTATGTCTCTCTCTCTCTGTCCAACCCCCCTCCTTCTCCTTCGCTTTGAGTGCAACAGTAAAACACGGAGGCCATTTTCTCCGCAGGACGCCACCACTGTGTGTAATTGGCCCTGGTAAAGATCAGCTAAATAATTCAACAGCTGATAATAGTCTCCCAACAATGGATGGGAGGTTGCCGGGGTGAAACCGCACTGCAGACA
>JAPMUY010004302.1:0-5000 GCA_026901105.3 Galaxias olidus
TGATGGATATAGAGAGTTAATGGGTGTGTGTATGTGTGTGTGTGTGTGTGTGTGTGTGTGTGTGTGTGTGTGTGTGTGTGTGTGTGTGTGTGTGAATGACTGAGTGAGAGGTGGATAGAGACAGTTTGTGGGTTTGCGTGCGTCCTCTTAGTTTTTAGTGAGTGTGAGTGTGTGTGTGTGTGTGTGTGTGTGTGTGTGTGTGTGCGTGAGTGTCTGTGTGTGTGTGTGTTTCAGGTAAAGAAAGTCCACTCTGACAGTTACCTTCATTTTACACCGAAGGGCAAAAGCACAGCACAGCTCGGCCCCCTGGGAAATATCTCCGTTCTGAACCTGGAAGCAGAATGGAGACTGTTAAGTGTACCACCACCCCTATGTCTCTCTCTCTCTCTCTCTCTCTCTCTCTCTCTCTCTCTCTCTCTCTCTCTCTCTCTCTCTCTCTCTCTCTCTCTCTCTCTCGCTCAATTTCAATTTCAATTTCAATTTTTTTTTTCTATTTCAATGGGCTTTATTGGCATGAAAGAACAATTGTTCATATTGCCAAAGGAACAGTGGAATTACAGAAATATTTCTGTAAAAATCACAGCCTTATACATAACTCAATAAATACTTAAACGCACAAGCACACACACAAATAAACATATGAATAATTCTTCTCACCATCGTACACATATATACACAGGTAATTACATATAAATTATACACACCTTACTCCTGCATACCAAGTATGCATAATATGACATGCACACTACAACATATAATATAATGTACTTAGGCATTTCAAGCACATATAATATAAATTAAACATACTTAACTTAATAAATACTTAAACACACAAACACACACATAGATATCTATATCTACATATACTGTACATACATACATATACACATATATACACACACATATATACACACACATATATACACATATATACACATATATGTATATGTATATATATATATGTATATATACACACACATATATATATATACATACACATGCAGATAAATGTGCACACACATAAACACAAATGTGTTAATTCATAGTTTTCATCCCTTCGGTGTGAATCTACAATTTTCATAGTCATGAAAATAAAGGAAACTCATTGAATGAGAAGGTGTGTCCAAACTTTTGGTCTGTACTGTACATACATACATATACACATATATACACACATATTATATATATATATACATATATATATATACATAAGCACCCTAGTACACATATACTGTATAACACAGGCAACCATATATAAACATATAAAGACATGTAACTACAACTGCAGTTTACACTTACACATGAAATCATTAACAGACTTTCTACATCCTCAATATTCACAAATTCTACATTCTAAGGAAGAATAGTTTACAGTACATTACTATATAACAATATAATATAACAATAATGTGTGTGTGAAATTAAAACAATGGCCCTGTTATTATTCTTTTAAAAATATATATTAATTCAAGTTTGTATATTATTAGTTGTTCTCAAGTTGTGACATTTCTGTATTAGTTTTGCAGCAATTAATGCACATTTTGGCATTTCACCTAATCGGTAAGGCATTTTTTCAACATCTGTTTTCATCTCGAATTCTTCATAGATTTTGGTGATTTGGTGGAAAGAGCTTTGTCTGAAGTTTTGGTTCTGTTGCTGTGAGGAAGTGAAGTTCAGTTTCTACTTCCTGTGATGCACAATTTGAGCACAACCTTTCTTCTCTGGGACGCCAAGTTTGTCTATGACGGCCCTTCTCAAAATCCAGATTATGTTCAATAAGTCTGTACATTGTCAATGTTTTCCGTAGTTTTTTATCTGGTATGGTGGTAAGGTAATTTGCTAATGTATAATTTCGATTTAAAGTCAAGTAGCATTGCAATTTGCTTTGGGTTTGTGTCATCTCTTTCCAAGAGATGATATAGTTTTCTTTTAGTTGTTTTGCAATTTGTTTTGGGTTTATTGTGTGGCTGTCCTGAGACTCTGTGGGGTTTGGTGAACAGAGTCTCACAACCAGCTAAATGAGAGGACTCTTATGTGGTCTCATCTCTTGGCATAAAAGGGCTTTGCGGTGGAAAGTATTTTCATCGCTTTGGCAAAGGTGTTCATAGAATTTGATTGCTCTTTTTTGTGTTTTAATTAATAGTGGATATACTCCCAATTCAGCTCTGCAGGTGTTGTTTGGGGTTTTGCGTTGAACTCTTAATAAGTTTATACAGAACTATGTTTGCAGGGTTTCAATTAGGTGTTTATCCCACTTGGCAAATTCTTGATTTGTGGCTGGACCCCAGACTTCACAGCCATATAGCGCAATGGGCTCTATTACAGATTCAATCAATTTAAGCCAGATTTTAATAGGGATGTCAATTTGTATATTTCTTTTGATGGCATAAAAAGCCCTTCGTGCCTTGTCTCTCAAGTCACTCACAGCTCTCTCTCTCTCTCTCTCTCTCTCTCTCTGTCTATGTCTCTCTCTCTTTCACACTCTCTGTCTCTCTCTCTCTCTCTGTCTATGTCTATGTCTCTCTCTCTCGCTCTCTCTCTCACTCTCTCTCTCTCTTTGCCCCCTCTTTTGTGTCTTTCCTCCCTCTATTTTCCTATAAATTATGTAAACCACAGGGTTTAACAAAGCTTCCTTGTGTGAACTCGAAAAAAGAGAAAAGACAGTTGTTTACTTTTGTTTACTTGTTTACTTTGCTCAAGGAATTCTTGTTTGTCAGCAAGTTCAAGTGCAACCAAAGTACTGTGACTCATTCAAAATGCATCCTGTGACACACACACACGCACACACACACTGTCAAACAAAAAAATAACCTATTTAATTAGTTACTTAAAACTAGTCATTTTAAACCTTCAGCGGTTTTCATTGGACTCTCTCTCCCTCTCTCTCTCTCTCTCTCCCTCCCTCTCTCCTCGGTAAACTAACAGACTCCTCCTCCTCTCTCTCTCTCTCTCTCTCTCTCCTCTCTCTCTCTCTCTCTCCCTTTCTCTCTCTCTCTCTCCCTCTATCTCTCTCTCTCTCTCCCTCTCTCCTCAGTAAACTAACAGACTCCTCCTCTCTCTCTCTCTCTCTCTCTCTCTCTCTCTCTCTCCTCAGTAAACCAACAGACTCCTCCTCTCTCTCTCTCTCTCTCTCCTCTCTCTCCCTCTCTCCTCAGTAAACTAACAGACTCCTCCTCCTCTCTCTCTCTGTCTCTCTCTCTCCCTTTCTCTCTCTCTCTCTCTCTCTCTCTCTCTCTCTCTCTCTCTCTCTCTCTCTCTCTCTCTCTCTCTCTCTCTCTCTCTCTCTCTCTCTCTCTCTCTCCCTCTCTCCCTCTCTCCTCAGTAAAATAACAGACTCCTCCTCTCTCTCTCTCTCTCTCTCTCTCTCTCCCTCTCTCCCTCTCTCCTCAGTAAACTAACAGACTCCTCCTCTCTCTCTCTCTCTCTCTCTCTCTCTCTCCCTCTCTCTCTCCTCAGTAAACTAACAGACTCCTCCTCTCTCTCTCTCTCTCTCTCTCTCTCTCCCTCTCTCCCTCTCTCCTCAGTAAACTAACAGACTCCTCCTCTCTCTCTCTCTCCCTCTCTCCCTCTCCCTCTCTCCTCAGTAAACTAACACACTGCCCCTGGGGATACACTGTGAGGAGAAGCGGACATAAGTCCCCGTGTGGTACAGTCAGACTCCACTCATAAGTCCCCGTGTGGTACAGTCAGACTCCACTCTGTTATGGAGGATACTTCTTAGTGCCATGTGACTGTGGCAGAGGCCAGGGACTGTCAGTAACAGCTTTGCTCAGGGGAGTCTGGGATCGTTCACACACACACACACACACACACACACACACACACACACACACACGCACACACACACACACACATACACACGCACATACCCAATTAAACACACATAAATGCACGCGCACGCTCTAACACAAACACGCAGACGTCACAGTCAAATATACACACATACACAAACTCACACACACCCAAATAAACCCATACACAATCACACACACATACGCACACACACTTACACAAACACACACACACACACACATATGTGCTGAGGGAGAGGAACAGTCCTCCCCAAGTTGCCATGTCCTTACGTAACTTCCAAATGTCTGTAACAGCAGAACGGCAGCGAGACATTTCCTAGGAGCTTGAGTCATAATGAGATACGCAGTGAGATGGAAGGGGTCAAAAGTCAATGAAGTGGAAGGGGTCAAACTCAGGCTGCGGCCCTTTAGTAGCGCTAGGCTATTTAACTCGACCTTTGACCTTTACCTCAGAGCTATCGCCCTCTGCTGAGTAAGAAGAGAAGGAACAATGTGTGACTTTTTACCTTAGAGATGAGAGAGAGAGAGAGAGAGACATAGAGAGACAGCGAGAGAGAGAGAGAGAGAGAGAGAGAGAGAGAGAGAGAGAGAGAGAGAGAGAGAGAGAGAGAGAGAGAGAGCAGAGAGAGAGAAATTTGATTTTAACCACACTTTATTTTGCCAAAAAATCATTCACTTAAACATTGCCTCAAAAACATGCAATTGATATTGTTGACATACAAGGAGAGCACTAGCTCTTCCTACACATTTAATAGCAATTCCCCATCCTCATTAACAGTACAAAGGACTTCTCCAGCTCCACAAACCTCCACAAACCCAACAACATTATTTACCAACTTGTAATAAGCATGCTCTATCCGTAACCTTACAGTCACCAATCCCCGCATAATCTGTTTTGGGTCTGTTGATCCCACTCCCAGAATCTTCCCTTTCCTACTCTTCCATATTGACATCTTTGCCTGGCCAATTATGAAATTAATTAAACACACCCTTCTCCTGTCCACCACCGTATACATGGGTCCAGTGATAAAAAGGTCATGAGCGAGAGAGAGAGAGAAAGAGAGGGGGGTAGAGAAAGACAGGGAGAGAGAGAGCAGAGAAAGACAGAGAGAGAGAGAGAGAGAGAGAGAGAGAGAGAGAGAGAGAGAGAGAGAGAGAGAGAGAGAGAGAGAGAGAGAGAGAGAGAGA
>JAPMUY010004304.1:0-12500 GCA_026901105.3 Galaxias olidus
GGGGTGAGTTTTATACCACTAAACCAGCTATATGTATATGAGTGAGTGAGTGAGTTTCATACCACTATACCAGCTATGTATGAGTGAGTGAGTGAGTGAGTTTTATACCACTATACCAGCTATATGTGTATGAGTGAGTGAGTGAGTGAGTGAGTGAGTGAGTTTCATACCACAATACCAGCTATGTATGAGTGAATGAGTGAGTGAGTGAGTGATGGGGTGAGTTTCACACCACTTTACCAGCTATGTGTGAGTGAGTGAGTGATGGGGTGAGTTTCACACCACTTTACCAGGTATGTGTGAGTGAGTGAGTGAGTGAGTGATGGGGTGAGTTTTATACCACTACACCAGCTATATGTGTATGAGCGAGTGAGTGAGTGAGTGAGTGATGGGGTGAGTTTCATACCACTTTACCAGCTATGTGTGAGTGAGTGAGTGAGTGAATGAGTGAGTTTCATACCACTTTACCAGCTATATGTGTATGAGTGAGGAGTGAGTTTTACTCACAGTGCAGTTTTCTTGTTTCGCACACACACACTGAAACACCACCTCCTTTCTCACAATGATCTTCACCATCAGGTCACTGCCATTACCTCTTCCAACACCTGGTTTAAAAAATAAGCTTCCCTAAAATTATAATGAAAAACAAAATAAAAAATAAACTTCCCTAAAATTATAATGAAAAACAAAATAAAAAATAAACTTCACTAAAACTACAATGAACAACAAAATAAAAAATAAACTTCACTAAAACTACAATGAACAAAAGGAAAAATAAACATCTCCATCCATCCAAGCGTTCCCAGGCCAGATGAGATATATATTCTCTCCAGTGTGTTCTGGGTCTACCCTGTGGTCTCCAACCAGTAGGGCGTGCCCGTAAAACCTCCAACGGAAGGCACCCAGGAGGCATCGTAATCAGATGCCCGAACCACCTCATCTAAATCCTTTCGACGCGAAGGAGCAGTGGCTCTACTCCAAGCTCCCTCCGGATGACCGAGCTCCTTACCCTATCCCTAAGGCTGAGCCCAGCCACCCTACGGAGGAAACACATTTCAGCCACTTGTACTCGCGACCTTATTCTTTCTGTCACTACCCAAAGCTCATGACCATAAGTGAGGGTTGGAACGTAGACCGACTGATAAATCGCGAGTTTCGCCTTTCGGCTCAGCTCCTTCTTCACCACGACGGTCCGGTACAATACCCGCATCACTGCTGATGCTGCACTAATCCGCCTCGCAATCTCATGCTCCATTTTTCCCTCACTCTTGAACAAGATCCCGAGATACTTGAACTCCCTCGCTTGGGGCAGCAACTCAATCCCAACCCGGAGAGAGCACTCCACCGTTTTCTGGCAGTATGAAATAAACATCTCTAAAATCATAATGAACAGCAATAGGGAGATGCTGCGTTCAGATCTATCAGTGTATTTTAATATAACTGCCAAGTTTCATCAGACTATAATTATGATGTACAACACAATTGTCCTGTGTGTACTTTTATTACAATATAATACTTGTCTGTATACATCTATCAAAGTATATTCTAAGATAACCGGCATTATTCAGTTTCATCATACTGGTGTTATGAGTATACAGATACATTTATTAAATTGTATCCTATAATATAACCGGTCCCTATATAACCGGAGTGAGAGCTGTGTCCGTATACTCGGCACAAAGTCAAATGCGTTTTCAGTGGGTGTTGGACTCCGCCAGGGCTGCCCCTTGTCACCGGTTCTGTTTGTGATTTTCATGGATAGAATCTCAAGGCGTAGCCGGGGGCAGGAGTGTGTCCAGTTTGGGGACCTCAGAATTGCTTCTCTGCTTTTTGCAGATGATGTGGTTCTGTTGGCTTCTTCAGACTGTGACCTTCAGAATGCACTGGAGCGGTTTGCAGCTGAGTGTGAAGCGGTCGGGATGAGAGTCAGCACCTCCAAGTCTGAGGCAATGGTTCTCTGCCGGAAAACGGTGGAGTGCTCTCTCCGGGTTGGGAGTGAGTTGCTGCCCCAAGCGAGGGAGTTCAAGTATCTCGGGTTCTTGTTCACGAGTGAGGGAAAAATGGAGCGCGAGATTGACAGGCGGATTGGTGCAGCATCAGCAGTAATGCGGGCATTGTACCGGACCGTCGTGGTGAAGAAGGAGCTGAGCCGAAAGGCGAAACTCGCGATTTACCAGTCGGTCTACGTTCCAACCCTCACCTACGGTCATGAGCTTTGGGTAGTGACCGAAAGAATAAGATCGCGGGTACAAGTGGCTGAAATGTGTTTCCTCCGTAGGGTGGCTGGGCTCAGCCTTAGGGATAGGGTAAAGAGCTCGGTCATCCGGAGGGAGCTTGGAGTAGAGCCGCTGCTCCTTCGCGTCGCAAGGAGCCAGATGAGATGGTACGGGCATCTGATTAGGATGCCTCCTGGGCGCCTCCCGTTAGAGGTTTTCCGGGCACGCCCTACTGGTAGGAGACCCAGGGGTAGACCCAGAACACGCTGGCGGGATTAAATATCTCGTCTGGCCTGGGAACGCCTCGGGATCACCCAGGAGGATCTGGAAAACGTTGCTGGGGATAGGGACGGCTGGAATTCCCTGCTGAGCCTGCTGCCACCGCGACCCGGCCCCGGATAAGCGGCGGAAAATGGATGGATGGAATATAACCGGTACAGTTTGGGGGTTCCATGAGGACTCATCTGCTATCGAGTGGATACCTCTCTTAAAGTATATACATTTATCAAAGTATATCCTAATATAACTGCCAGGTACAGTTGCAAAGGACTGACCTGCTACAGAGCCTATTCTAACATAACAGGTACAGTTTCAAAAGACTGACCTGCTACAGAGCCTATTCTAACATAACAGGTACAGTTTCAAAGGACTGACCTGCTACAGAGCCTATTCTAACATAACAGGTACAGTTTCAAAGGACTGACCTGCTACAGAGCCTATTCTAACATAACAGGTACAGTTTCAAAGGACTGGCCTGCTACAGAGCCTATTCTAACATAACAGGTACAGTTTCAAAGGACTGACCTGCTACAGAGCCTATTCTAACATAACAGTTACAGTTTAAAAGAGGTGCTACGCCTTTCTTATAAGTAAAAACATTTTAATTAAATTGTATCCCAATATAACCGGTACCGTTTAAAAAGGGGGTTCACCTTCTATGGAGTGGACGCGGATGCTCTTGACCCTCAGAGGAAGCAGAGGAGGCATCTCTCTGTTGAACTGGTTCTTCATCACCTCATAGTAGCCCACGTACCTGCTCTGTTGGGTTGGGGTACAGAAGAAGGGGTGACGTTGGACAAAGGGGGAACGTTACCTATACTGGAGGACACATTGTGTTCCTCAGCCTTTCATGACGGTTCTGTGAACTTTGACCCTTTGTCAGGGATAGGGCTCACAACATACATATACTCTAAATGCTAATGGTTCTATTTGGCTGCTCTGAGTGTAATCTATAATGTAGAAATGTCTGTAATGGCAGACATGGCATTATATTCCATAGTCTATCTTTTCTATAACCTGGTTATTGCACAACATTAGAAACTAAGGAAAGTAAGGGAAGCTAATTTGCTGCAGGTCCAATCGTATTAATTGGCACCACTAGGGAAAAAATAACAGCAGTTTCACTTTTTTACTTGGATCTCTCTCTCTCTCTCTCTCTCTCTCTCTCTCTCTCTCTCTCTCTCTCTCTCTCTCTCTCTCTCTCTCTCTCTCTCTCTCTCTCTCTCTCTCTCTCTCTCTCTCTCTCTCTCTCTCTCTCTCTCTCTCTCTCTCTCTCTCTCTCTCTCTCTCTCTCTCTCTCTCTCTCTCTCTCTCTCTCTCTCTCTCTCTCTCTCTCTCTCTCTCTCTCTCTCTCTCTCTCGTGTGTGTTTACCTGTGAGGGGGTCTCCACTCCCTGGAATTTGGAGCTCCGGCTCTTGTCTGTCCGTCTTTCCCCAAAGTATTCCAAACTGTCCTGAGAGACCCGCACGGTTATACTTCACATTTCTACATGAAGATATGCCGTTCTCCTTTCTCAGAGCACAGTGAGTACTTCCCCTATGTAACAGAGACTTACCTGTGCACTCTCAAACTGGTCACTGTCAATCAGCCAGGTGCACACCAGGGTACCTGTCCGACCTGGAAACCAACACAGACACACAGGTGTATCAGTTCAGTGACAAGGCAGCAACTGCAGTATTCAACCACTAGGAGGAAGCAACACAGCCACAGTGTGCCAGTTTAAACAGACCGCCATATCAAGTGGAATGTGATTTGAGAGAAGCTAGGGGTTGGGGGCTTACAGTTGGTGACTATAAGTATGTCCAGCATTAACTACTGTGAGCTGGATTACTTGTCAAATCCAGACTGTTATGTCATGCAGATCTCTATCCAGTTTCTGTCTTGTCATGTAGCCTGAGTGAGCAGTATTTTCATTTGCTCTACTGATCAGGCCAGAGGATCTGAAAGGAAGGGAGAGTAAGCCTTCATACTTCACCTTTCCCTCCCTTGCAGTGGATAGCGATAATGTTTCGAGAGTCTGCAGCCATCCACTCTCTCACTCCTTCAGTGTATTTCAGCATGTCCCTGAGAGAGAGAGAGAGACAGAGAGAGAGAGAGAGAGAGAAAGAGAGGGAGGGAGAGAGAAAGACACACACACACAGGAGAGTATAGTTAACAATACAACAACAACAACTGTTGGACTGGTACTCACTCCAGTCTATAGATAATAACAACAACAACAACACGGTCTGGGGGGTATTCCATCAACTGCGCTAATGAAATCGGAGCTTAATAGAAAAAGCCTGGCTTGAACTAACGTCAACTTGGATTTAAGCTTCAAGTCGTTCCATGAACACAATTCAGCCGTTTCCAGTCAACTTAAGCCAGGCTTGTACAAGCTGGCATTGTGTGCGCGCACGGAGAACAGAAGCAGGCCGGAACAATCGATTGTCAAAAATCAGATAAAGTGTCGCAAAAACCAGAAAGAGCGGTGCTATTCTCGCGAGAAAACCACGTCAAAGGAATTCACCACTGACTGTCTCGTCACCAAAAAGGGCAATACTGCTGCGATTTTCAAGGTGAGGGAAAGTGCGTGGCCTAAAATTGCAGACAGATTAAATGCGTAATTTAGTAGCCTACTTTTTTATGTAAATTAACATTGACATCGTTATGATGAGCCTGCGGCATCAGCAGGCTCAATAAGAAATCTGATTCATCATTAATATAGGCGTAAATTGATCATGGTAGCTCAGCAGGCAAAGAGCACGTCTCGCTAATATCAAAGTGTTTATCGTAACGATCGGAGTCCGATCCCGGCTTTAAGTGCGACTGGTTAAAGTCGTCTCTTTATTGCGCCAACATAAAAGCATTAATGCTCTGTAATTAATATTTTTTTTAATATGGTGATAAAAAAATGTCCTTTTCAATGTCACATGTGTTTTAGATAGATATAGCGAGCGAGAAAATACACTTTACGGAACTGTCTTTTAGGATTTTGTTTCCACCTGTTGGATATTTTTTGTAACACAGCTAAACTAAGCTTGACAGTTAGCCTACTACCGAGCAGGCTAGTTCAGTGGGATAAATTACATTGGTAACTGAGCGGCGAATCAAATAGGCCACAGCAATGGAACGGATCTCTCACTAAAATTAGCGAGACTTATCCAAATAAACCAGGATTTTCGCTTATCTCGCTTGATGGTTCCGTCAAGCGTCTTTTCTCGCTCGCTTCACTTTTGTCACATACCGTATGTCCGTGTTCGGAGACATACGTAGGTTCAGACCGCTTTCTCGCAATGTACGTGACCAAGCATGAATATAAGTGTTTACGTCCAATTACTGTGTTCGCACCTTGCCACATTAAACATGGGCCTAAAAAAGTCAAATGCTGAAATGACTAATAATTTTTCACTTTGGCATTCCATTTCCTTATTGTAATTGCATTATTTGTGACAGATATCTATCTAAAACACAATGTGACATTGAAAATGACATTTCTTTGACGCCATATTAAAAAAACATTAATTACAAAGCGTTTATGCTTTTTTCGTTGGCGCAACAAAGACATACACCAGTCGCTCTCAATGCTGTGATCGAACCCCGGCCCCTACGATAGGTACATGTTATTAGTGAAACGTGCCCTTTGCCTGGTGGGCTACGACAGAGCTCGTTCTTACACAAAGGCCTAGCCGCACTCTCATCATAACGATGTTAATTTACATTTAAAAAAGTAGGCTACTAAATTACGCATTTAATCTGTCTGCAATTTTTGGCCACACAATTTCTCTCGCATTGAAAATCACGGCAGTACTGCCATTTTTGGTGATGAGACAGTCAGTGGCGAATTCCTTTGACGTGCTTTCTCGCGAGAAGATCACGCTCTTTCTGGTTTTTGCAACATTTTATCTGCTTTTTGGCAATCGATTGTTCAGGGCTGCTTCTGTTCTCCGTGCGCGCACACAATGCCAGCTTGTACAAGCCTGGCTTGAGTTAACGTTGACTGGAGACGGCTGAATTTTGTTCATGGAACGACTTGAAGCTTAAATCCAAGTTGACGTTAGTTCAAGTCAGGCTTTTTCTATTAAGCGCCGATTTCACTAGCAATGAAATTTCACTGATGGAATACCCCACCGGTGTTCCGGTACTCACTCCAGACTATACATAACAACAACAAGGTCTGGTGGACTGGTACTCACTCCAGACTATAGATAAATACACGGTCTGGTGGACTGGTACTCACTCCAGACTATAGATAATTACACGGTCTGGTCTTCTGGTACTCACTCCAGACTATAGATAAATACACGGTCTGGTGGACTGGTACTCACTCCAGGCTATAGATAAGAACACGGTCTGGTGGACTGGTACTCACTCCAGACTATAGATAACAACACGGTCTGGTGGACTGGTACTCACTCCAGGCTATAGATAATTACACGGTCTGGTGTTCCGGTACTCACTCCAGACTATAGATAACAACACGGTCTGGTGGACTGGTACTCACTCCAGGCAGGGGACGTTGTGGTCATCTATGAGGACTCTCTCCACCCGGTAGTGGAAGAACTGAGGGTCGTAACCTTTCTCACCTGGAAGGAGATCCACCAACACTTAAAACAATACGCAGCACACTGAAAAAGCTGCTTCTCGGAGTGAGCTGCTGTGAAACATTTCACGTACTTTTAACGTACTCTTAAAGTGCGGACAATAACTAGTTCAAACTGAAGGGAAAACCAGTCAGATAATCTCTTTTTTTTTGGACAGAATTCTTTAATCTTAGATTAAAAGGTGTGACCAACACAAAGTGAGAGCACACTCACTGCAGAGATTGTAGACTTTGTAGCGGCCCTCATGTTTGGTGTCTAGAAACCTGGCCACGTCCTAAAAGGGAGAGAAATAAATAAATGTGAGTAATCACAGTTTTGTATTGTGTATGCATGTGTGTGTGTGTGTGTGTGTGTGTGCGCATGCGTGTGTGTGCGATAATAGTGCTCTCTTCTACCCTGATTGGATTTCTGTAGAAAGATTGTTTCCCGGAAGAGGGGAACGACATGGCAATCACACGCTCTGGAAACAAAGAGAAGTATTGATTTTTACTTTTCATCTTAACTTCTTAAACTCGAGGACATCCCCGTCATGTGACTCTCACCTGTGACGTAGGTGAGATCCAGGTCAAAGCCATCCTTCTGGTAACGTCGCTTATTCTCAGACACCTGACCCCACGCAAAGTTCAAAGGGTTAAAAGGTCATTAAAGGGTTTGAAAGGTCTAGTAAATTTCATTACATTCAAAGGGTAAAAAGGTCATGAGGGAGAATCCTATCCAAACTGCAGCACCACATTGAACTTGAGCTTTGACTGTGGAGCCAAACGACCTGACTCCTGTCTTATCAGCTCCAACTCAACCCTTCCATTACAAAGACACTGCGTTTCCACGGCGATGACCTTACCATCCTTCTGGTGGCCTTGGCCAGCTCCTTCCTCTGAGAGGCCAGCCTGAAGATTCTAATGAGGATCACGATCCTCAGCGCGCGCAGGAATGACACCACCCTGAGGATAACATATTAAATATTATATGTTGTATTTTGTTGATTTTTTTTTCCTGGTTTAATGAAGGTTTCGTAAAAATACACACTTATTTTGTTATTGTTGTTATTATTATTATTATTATTAATAATAATAATAATAATAATAATAATAATAATAATCTAAAAATCATTATAATAAAATTACACACATCCAGACACACTTATAATAATAATGAATATTAGAAGCCACAGCTGAGGGGAGCGCTCAGAGTAGTTTTGGCTACTGGAGATTTAGACTTGTTGTTCCTCTGAGGTCATAGAGACAGTGTTAGGGCTCGGGCTAGGGTTAGGGTTAGGGTCAGGGTCAGGGTCAGGGTTAGAGGGGTGAATGTACCTGGGGATGAGGCTGGCACCTGACAGCTCAGAGAAGCTGTAGACCATGTTCACAATCAGGGTGACCACAACGATACAGGCATCTACAATGTTCAGCTTGGAACTGAAGTACACCTTGAACCTGAGATGAGCAGAAAACACATCAGTCCACATCACTCCCCTAGCTTAAAAAAATAAGTGATACAGCTTTAAATGGGATCTGTAATAAAGATGAAAAAGATCATAAATGTAATGGTGACAGCAGCAGAAGGGTAGCCAAACGTGACGTCATCAGCCCTACAGCGGTTAAGGATCCATTTCCTGTCCAACTTCCTGTACACGTCATCCAGTTCTACAGGCCATTTGATGTATGTTTCAAATAAACACGCATAACGGCCCCCCACACTCACACTCACACCCACACCCACACCCACACCCACACCCACACCCACACCCACACCCACACCCACACTCACACTCACACTCACACTCACACTCACACTCACACTCACACTCACACCCACACCCACACCCACACCCACACCCACACCCACACTCACCCCTCAACGTAGACTCGTAATAGGACGTCGATGAGGAAGAAGAATGAGATGAAGAGGGAGATAATCTCAAAAACTGTCCCTACTTCTCTGCTCTGACTGGGCAGAGCCAGGTCTGCAACCACCAGCACAAAGTCCACTAGGATTAGAAACACTCCGAACTTCCTGCAAAGAGGGGGACAGACAGACCTCTCATTAAGCCATTAAGATAAAGAGTGCACTAAGACAGATAGACCTCTCAGTGCCTCATTATAATAAAGAGTGCACTGAGATACAGACAGACCTCTCAGCACCTCATTATGATAAAGAGTGCACTGAGATACAGACAGACCTCTCAGTACCTCATTATGATAAAGAGTGCACTGAGATAGAGACAGACCTCTCAGCACCTCATTATGATAAAGAGTGCACTGAGATACAGACAGACCTCTCAGCACCTCATTATGATAAAGAGTGCACTGAGATACAGACAAAGAGACAGACAGACAGACAGACCGACAGACATACAGGCAGGCAGGCAGGCAGGCAGACAGAGTTCTCACTGCATCATCATCATCATCATCATCATCATCATCATATGGACTGCACTCTTTTCATTGCTATCTTTATTAGCATTTCCAGCTTAAATAACAGAATCTATTAATCTATATATACTATAAATAAATGCATGTTAGAAACAAAGAATGTACATTAGGAAGATATCGGACGTAATCACATAATATATAATAACACACTAACCCTGAGAGAGACCCTCCAGCCCCCCTCGTCCCTGTCCGCTTAAACCCGAACAAACACACCCAATCTCAGCCCCACTCACCATCCCTGTCCACCTACCCAAACAAACACACCCCATATCAGCCCCACTCACCGTCCCTGTCCACTTATACCCGAACAAACACACCCAATATCAGCCCCACTCACCGCCCCTGTCCGCTTACCCGAAAATACACACCCAATATCAGCCCCACTCACCGCCCCTGTCCGCTTACCCGAACAAACACACCCAATATCAGCCCCACTCACCGGAAACCAAAGGACATAACAAAAGGAGCGATCTTCTTTCGGATGTTACTGCATTTGAAATAAAACGTAAAATAAGAAGAAATCTGTCAATATTAAACAAGGTCAAGAATTTTGTATAAGAGGACGAACATGGCAATACGGGAGAAAACACATTTGAACAAATATGCATCGTTTACTTTAAATGGATTACAAACAATATGATTGAACTACAAATTTTCTTTATAGAGGGCTATAGTGGTTGCTTGTGTTCTTATTAAACAGAAGCTCTCGTTTCCTTTTTAGACAACAGGTCTGTTTGAAGAGCTTACTGCCCTAGAGGTGTAGTTCACGTGGTAGTTTGTGTGTTTCATGGTGGTGATAGAGGTCTGTTGTGTAGGTCATGTTGTGTTGTGCATTGTGTTGGAGTGTTTGCTGTACTTCAGGTTGTAGTTTATATTCTAGGTAATTCTGTAGGTCAGTGTTGTAGTTTAGGTTGTGGTTATTTTTATATGTCAGGTTGTAGTTCGTGAGGAAGGTAATTTTGTAGTTTGTGGTGTATGTGATGATATTGTAGTTAATTTTGTAGTTTGTAATGTGGTTCAATGTTGTAAGTCAGCAGTGTGTGTCTACTTACTAGTACATGGTGTCCGGATTCACACTCTCATCTTTCCCATCATCGATCTCCACTTTAGCCTCTTCCATTTTATCAATGTGATCCTTTCTGAAGAGAGGGATGACAGACACAAATAAAGAGAGAAAGAGCCAGAGAGATAGAGAAGAGGAGGAAGGGGGGGGGGGGGGGAGAGAAAAAAAAAACATGAGACAAATTGATTGTTTATACTGTAACCAGTAGAAGACAAATTTGTAATTAAAAAGACGTGACGTACTCTGCTGTGTGATGCCAAAAAAGCAACTATGTCTCCATTGACAGGGACATTTGAAGTCAACAACGGCACCACTCTGCACATCATGCTCAAAACTAAACCATAATACTTTGTTGCAGAATGACACGGTAAAGCAACACAGTTCTAATCAAAATCAACATTGTTACCTGGGTTAGTACGAGTTTCACTGGGTGATTATTGTGCATAGTATACAGCCATTAGAGGCAACAGTATAACCAGACTAAAATAAATTCTATAGTGCATTTGACAGAATTGTTTCTTCTTAGCAATTTTTTTAAACATTTTATTATTTCTCTCATTACAGTTGTTTTAGCTTCTTTCTTAGTCTTTTGTGTCTTGTACGTTCTGCGTGCCTTGTGTAAAGCACATTGAACTGCCTGTATTATACACAAACACATTTTATTTGATAGTACGTGATAACACTTCAGTCTGCCAATCCCACACAACAGGACAGGACACAGTGCGAAGTCACGTCCGCAACATTACAAATGTATCCGTTATAAATTGGACAAAGCAGGGTTGGAAGCCTACGCTTTCCAGTAAATGTCAGTGTGACTGCACAAGAGAATATCTAAAGCAATAATGTGAAGTTAGCAATTGTCTCGAGTCATTATATCACTCATATAGCCTGTAAAAGTCCCACAAGGTGGAGGTTGACGGCTTATAGTAGGTCACAGTCATGGTTTTATTACTTACTCATTAACTCCATTGGAATCTGGGCCCGGACTAAAATGAACTGATGACATGCTTTCGTTAGTTGTCTTTAGCTTCTCTCACAACACGGTCTCGTCGTTACCTTTCTTTTAGTTTGACCCTTGTCACGTTCTGCATACAACAAAGCAACATGACATATCATCGATGTGATTGAATGTTGAATATTACAGTAACTGCAGCAATTTAAATTGTTGGTAACTTAATTGTAGCAAATTTGTGAGATAAGCACGCAGAGAAAGAATCCGACCGAGCGCTATTACAAGCCAAAATAAAAACGCACACAGAAAAACAAAAAGGTCATTAAAAGCCCATTGCAAGTTTAAATTAAGTTTAAATAAAAATAAACCTTCTAGAAGTTCTGCCGTCTCACTGAACCGAGCACGGGGTAGCAGTTATGACATTTTAAACATTAATTTAATTTCTGTTCAATGTCTTCCCTATACGTGAAACACAATAAATTATCCCTAAAAAGCGGTTAAAAAAGAATAACGAATGTTTTCATACAAAGTTACAAACCATCCGATATTAGCGCATCCTCTTTTCAATTCTCTCTCCTTTGTCGTCGATTGGGTTTATTTAGTTCATCCAGGTAAACAGCATATTAGTTTACCGAAATAATGTGAAGTTATTAACAACACTAGCCTACCTAATAGTAGCCTAACACAACCTACTTTTTGCATTCGGGAAGTGATATAAAACAAGTGTCTTGTGACTCCGCAAGGACAGGGGAACACGGTTCAAAGGTTGACGGCGGTATTTTTTCCATCCATCCACAATTCCTCCTCAACTCTGCAAACGTAGCGTTTTCGTGCTTCCTGTGAGTCTTCAAAACAGACCGCGTTTTCCTCTTCCCTCGCTTCACTCACTCCACTTCACCTCAGTGTAAAACTTCCGATAATATACCCCCGTGATTTAAACATATGTAGGCATTTGAGAGAAAGCTTAATTTCACG
>JAPMUY010004304.1:17500-30838 GCA_026901105.3 Galaxias olidus
TAATGGTGATGATTATATTCTAATGGTGATGCTTATTCCCTTTAACAGGATAATGACCGCTACCTACAAGGCAGCTGTGCCCAGGAGAATATGGGGGGCTGGTGGTACAACAGGTAGGGGACCAGTCACTTTCAAATATGTTCCTGCTCGGCCTGATAGACACTGCGTCTGTGTCCCGGGTTATTGCTGTTATTTACAGTTTTTCACAATTGTTTACACACGTTTTCCGAATTTTTGGCTTTTTTTTTTTAAAAAACACAAAACACAAAATGTAAAACTCTTCAAATCTCTAGCAAAAGCAAACACTGCGTTCAAAACTGTTTTATCTCTTTCCAAAATGTTTTTCTGCATCAAAATGACACACACACACACACACACTTCATCATATAATAGATCTTTTTACCAACCAACAACACACTGATGTTCTCAACACAAAACATTACAATGAATATCTTATCAGTAGGTTAATGCCTTTTGCGTTTTCAGTGTTACACTGTAGATAGTTGTAAAAGGCTGTTACAGTAATGTATATTTACTCAAATATATATAAATAAACATACACAAATGCAATACAGTAACACAAACATTTTTTATTTATTTCCAAAATGCAGTATTTTGGAACACTGTTTTGTATGTAACAGTTTACATACCCAACAGGAGAAGGAAAAACATTCAGTTAGATAAAGGGTTTTCTGTAAAAAAAATAAAATAAAAAAAATAAAAAAATAAAAGTGGCATTGTGATTTGCATTGCTTTCCAAAGGAACACCAAATAATTTAACTTTGAATGTTGTGCCTAATGTAGAAAACTGTGTGTTGTGTTTTCTAAAAAGTGTGATTGAGAACTGAAAACTGTGTAGAGCAGAAATTGTGCTTGCAATTTTGTAGATTTGGTTTAGGAATTTGGTACATGAGTTTCAGGTTTTAGGTTTTCAATTTCAAGTTCCAATTTTTGTGTGTAAACAATTGTGAAAAAAACTGAATGTTTTAGAAATGTAAATGCTTGAATTGACATTTTTAATATGTGGCTTGTACTACAGTATACAGGTTAATTGGTAATTTATTGTAGTGTTGTCGATTTTGTGTGTCTGTTTTGTAATCACTTGTTTTATTCTGTGCTGCTGCCTTTCTTGGACAGGACACCCTTGCAAAAGAGATTTTTAATCTCAATGGGATCTTTCCTAGTTAAATAAATGATGCCCCGTTCTGCTTCCCGCCCATCCCCAGGTGTCATACAGGAAACCTGAATGGGAAGTACTACCGAGGAGGAGAGTACCAGGGAACATACGACAACGGAGTGGTGTGGGGTCCCTGGAAGGGCCTCTGGTACTCCCTCAAACACACCACCATGAAGGTGAGGCCCCTGGTCTTCATGGACAGCCTGGGCAGTGGTGCTGGGGAAGACTGACAACTTCATGCCAGGAAAACCCCAGGCTTCGTTCAGACGTAGGCCTCATCCGTGACCAAGACATCCATCAAAGTCATGTCTTGAAAATCAAAAAGCAATTTTTTCATTCAATTTGACCTGTTTGTTTAATTTACAGGAACTACAATATTACTCCTCACTTATTCTTGTGATGTATTTTGCTTTGATATCTGAGTTGTGTGAGAACAGGACCATCAAATGTCTGATGCAAGATTGATTGAACTCCAATACAAATATCATCATATTACTTATATTCTGTTGCAGGCACACAGTAAACTCGTAAATGGCATTTTGCACACGTATTGGAGGTCTGTTTTGTACATCAAATAATATTCAACCTTCTTGTCTGTTCTTTTTTTAATCTTTTAATTTAATGCTGCAGTTTATTTTGTGTTTACCACAGCGAGGTGGAATTGAAACCTGTTGTTGGTCACTCTTGTTCTAATGCATGTCAATTTAATTTCATCAGGCGTCCTTTACGATGGGGATGCTGAGGACAATTTGGAAACGTCCCCACCACTTTTTGAAATGGCCGATTTAAAAGAAATAAAAAATAAAAAAAACAAAGAATTTGAAACAAGAAGGCAGTCTAGGTTAGTATCCAATGGTAACATTGTTTTTTTTAATCTTTTGCTAACGTTGTTAATGTTATTCCTTCAGTTGTTTTAATATTTTTTATAGGGAAGTGACTGAATATTAGGTTGATGTTGACTGACACGCACTGGGGCTTGCTACAACAATGTGATATTGACATTGTTTGATTGACACGATGTTGCAGCTGTGGTCAACGATGTGTTGCGTTTTGATGCTGAGGATTTTCATTTGGTCAACTCTGTAGTAGTCTAAGCTATACCCTTTTGAAGCATTGTAAAACAAGAGTAAAAGCAAAAACAATTGACAGGTTATTCAGTTATTATATCACAGTTAATGTATAGTAATTCCCTTTGGAACAATATCAACTGCTCTGTGTTGTTTTATGGTTGCGTGCTGTTTGCTTGGATGTTTCTCAGGCGTAGTTTAATGTCCCCAGGAAGTCCTCTCCTGATCAGTTCCTCTCTGAGCTGGAGGAAGGGTAGATGTGGAACATCATAAACTAAGAGTAATATACTGAGTTAAGAATGCCTATTTGTTTTTAAAGTAAAATTAATAAAAAAAATTGCCCTATGACGTTGCCTATGTTTGTGTTGACCAAAGGAGTCACACCTACCCGCTGTGAGACCTCGTTTGTGATATTGTCAGCTGTCAGTGGAGTAGCAGAAGAAACTTTTATCTTTAGTCCAATAATGTATACTGTGAAATGTAAAACATGAACATTTCAATATACACAGGATAGGATGTCATAATATCCATTATGCCATAGTCCAAGATGAGCACTTCAAAAGGCAATATTTTAGAATGGACTCGGGTTGAGAGCAGATATATCATTGGGGTTTTCAAGTGGGCACCCTCCATACCAGATGTTTCGTTAATTTGAGCCCACAACACCTCCAGAAGGCTTAACGGTGAGCAATGACGTCTCAGAGTCACCCCCCTCAATATCAGCTCTCGGCACGGCCAGACTTTAAAAGTTGTTTATTAAGCTGAGAGACATCCCTATACTTATCCCTATTACCTATTCCTGCAGGCGCTTTCTGCCAACTCTGCAAGGATACTTACCACCTGAAAAGAAGATAATCTTTCCCTACTCTGTTCCTGCAGGCTTGGTAAATGGCACTCTGCAGGAAAGACTTACCTTTGTCCTGAAATTAAACCACTTATTTATTTAGTTATTTATGTAACAGGGACAGTGCACATTAATAAACATTGCTGAAATGTGCCAGAGTTAGACAAAAGGCTATTTTTCATCTGTAGTCCCTGGACAGATGTTACAAAGTCACCCTAAAAAATTTATATTTAAGAAAATAGCAAATTAAAAATCATTAAACACATGCATCATAAAGGCTCACAATACAGGACATGCCAATAAAAACAGAAAACAAAAACATACGTTACATAGCAACTAGAACAACTTAACTTGTTGTCATGAACATTAACATATTCATAATAAAAAATATAGTATTTTAGTGGCACATTTACTTACCAAGCACTTTGCTTTTAGTGGAAGCCATAGCTCTGGTATGAAGTTGGATAGTTGCTGGTATCACTCTCTGGAGTTGGTTAGTTGTTGGTCTTGTAGTTTTGAGCTGAGTATATGTGGGGGTTGTAGTATGGAGTTGGGTTGTTGTCGGTGTTGTAGTTTGAGTAGTCATAGAGGTTGTAGCTTGGAGTTGAGCAGTTGTCGGTATTGTTGTTTGGATTTGGGTAGTTGTTGGGCTTGTCATTTCGAGTTGGGTAGTTGTGGGGCTTGTAGTTTGAAGTTGAGTAGTTGTGAGTGTTGTAGTTTGGAGTTGAGTAGTTGTGGGGGTTGTAGATTGGAGTTGGGTAGTAGTGGAGGTAGTAGTTTGGAGTTGGGTAGTTGTTGGGCTTGTAGTTTGGAGTTGGGTAGTTGTAGGGGTTGTTGTTTGGAGTTGAGTAGTTGTTGGGGCTATTGATTGGACTTGGGTAGTTGTCAGTGTTGTAGATTGGAGTGGAGTAGTTGTTGTTCCTGTATTCTGGAGTAGGGCAGTCGTAGGGCTAGTAGTGTGGAGCTGAGTAGTTGTGGGTGTTGGAGTTTGAAGTTGGGTTGTTGTGGGCCTTGTAGTTTGGAGTTGAGTAGTTGTGAGTGTTGAAGTTTGGAGTTGGGAAGTGGTCGGTGTTTTAGTTTGGAGTTGGGTAGTTGTTGGGGTTGTAGTTTTAAGTTGGTTTGTGGTCGGTGTTGTAGTTTGGATTTGGGTTGTTATTGGGCTTGTAGTTTGAAGTTGGGTAGTTGTGGGAGTTGTGGTTTGGAGTTGTATAGTTGTCTGGGCTATTGTTTGGAGTTGGGTAGTTGTCGGTGTTGTAGATTGGAGTTGGGTAGTATTGGAAGTAGTAGTTTGGAGTTTGGTAGTTGTTGGGCTTGTAGTTTGGAGTTGGGAAGTTGTGGCGGTTGTAGTTTGCAATTGAGTAGTTGTCAGTAGTGTAGATTGGAGTTGAGTAGTTGTTTTTCTTATAGTCTGGAGTAGGGTATTCATAAGGCTAGTAGTTTGGAACTGAGTAGTTGTGGGGGTTGTACTGTGGAGTTGGGTAGTTGTCTGTGTTGTACTTTGGAGGTGGGTAGTTGTTGGGCTTGTAGTTTGGAGTTGAGTACTATTGGGTGTTGTAGTTTGGATTTGGGTTGTTATCGGGCTTGTAGTTTGGAGTTGAGTAGTTGTGGGTGTTATAGTTTGGAGTTGAGTAGTTGTGGGTGTTGTTGTTTGGAGTTGGGTTGTTTTTGGGCTTGTAGTTTGGAGTTGAGTAGTTGTGGGTGTTGTAATTTCAAGTGGAGTGGTTGTCAGTGTTGTAGTTTTGAGTTGGGTAGTGGTGGGTGTTGTAGTGTGGAATTGGGTTGTTGTGGGGGTTGTAGTTATGAGTTGGGTAGTTGTCAGTGTTGTAGTTTGGAGTTGAGTAGTTGTGGGGGTTGTAGTTTGGAGTTGGGTAGTTGGTGTAGGTTGGAGTTCAGTAGTTTTTGGGCCTCTAGTTTGGAGTTCAGTAGTTGTGGGTGTTGTAGTTAGGAGTTGTGTAGTTATGGGGGTTGTAGTTTGGAGTTGAGTAGTTGTGGGTATTGTAGTTTGGAGATGGCTAGTTGTCGGGCTTGTAGTTTGAAGTTGAGTGGTTGTTGGTGTTGATGTTTGAAATTGAGTAGTTGTGGGGGTTGTAGTTCGGTGTTGGGTAGTGGTCAGTGTTGTATTTTGGAGTTGGGATGTTGTTGGGCTTGTAATTAGGAGTTGGGTAGTTGTGGTGGTTGTAGTTTGTAGTTTGGTAGTTGGTGGGCTTGGAGTTTGGAGTTGAGTAGTTGTGGGTGTTGTAGTTTCAAGTGGGGTAGTTGTCAGTGTTGTAGTTTGGAGTTGGGTAATTGTTGGGCTTGTAGTTTGGAGTTGGGTAGTATTGGAAGTAGTAGTTTGGAGTTGGTTAGTTGCGGGAGTTGTTGTTTGGAGTTGAGTAGTTGTGGGGGTTGTAATTCGGTGTTGGGTAGTGGTCAGTGTTGTATTTTGGAGTTGGGATGTTGTTGGGCTTGTAATTAGGAGTTGGGTAGTTGTGGTGGTTGTAGTTTGTAGTTGGGTAGTTGGTGGGCTCGGAGTTTGGAGTTGAGTAGTTGTGGGTGTTGTAGTTTCAAGTGGGGTAGTTGTCAGTGTTGTAGTTTGGAGTTGGGTAGTTGTTGGGCTTGTAGTTTGGAGTTGGGTAGTATTGGAAGTAGTAGTTTGGAGTTGGTTAGTTGCGGGAGTTGTTGTTTGGAGTTGAGTAGTTGTCGGGGCTGTTTTTTGGAGTTGGGTAGTTGTCGGTGTTGTAGATTGGAGTTGAGTAGTTGTTGTTCTTATAGTCTGGAGTAGGGTAGTCATAGGGCTAGTAGTTTGGAGCTGAGTAGTTGTGGATGTTGTAGTTTGTAGCTGGGTAGTTGTTGGGCTTATAGTTTGGAGTTGAGTACTTTTGGGTTTTGTAGTTTGGAGTTGGGTAGTTGTTGGGCTTGTAGTTTGGAGTTCAGTAGTTGTGGGTGTTGTAGTTTGGAGTTGGGTTGTTTTTGAGCTTGTAGTTTGGAGTTGAGTAGTTGTGGGTGTTGTAGTTTCAAGTGGGGTAGTTGTCAGTGTTGTAGTTTTGAGTTGGATAGTTGTTGGTGTAGTATGGAGTTGGGTAGTTGTAGGTGTTGTAGATTGGAATTGGGTTGTTGTGGGGACTTTAGTTATGAGTTGGGTAGTTGTCAGTGTTACAGTTTGGAGTTGAGTAGTTGTCGGGTTTGTAGTTTGTAGTTGATTAGTTGTGGGTGTTGGGAGTTGGGTAGTTGATGTAGTTTGGAGTTCGGTAGTTGTGGGTGTTGTAGTTTGGAGAGGGGTAGTTATGGGGGTTGTAGGTTGGAGTTGAGTAGTTGTGGGTATTGTAGTTTGGAGATGAGTAGTTGTTGGGCTTGTAGTTTGGAGTTGAGTAGTTGTTGGTGTTGATGTTTGGAGTTGAGTAGTTGTTGGGGTTGTAGTTTGGTGTTGGGTAGTGGTCAGTGTTGTATTTTTGAGTTGGGTTGTTGTTGGGCTTGTAGTTTGGAGTTGAGTAGTTGTGAGTGTTGTAGTTTGGAGTTGGGTAGTTGTGGGGGTTGCAGTTATGAGTTGATTAGTTGTGGGTGTTGTAGTTTCAAGTGGGTTAGTTGTCAGTGTTGCAGTTTGGAGTTGGGTAGTTGTTGGTGTAGTATGGAGTTGGGTAGTTTTTGAGATTGTTGTTTGAAGTACAGTAGTTGTGTGTGTTGCAGTTTGGAGTTCAGTAGTTGTGTGGGTTGTAGTTTCAAATGGGGTAGTTTTCAGTGTTGTAGTTTGGAGTTGAGTAGTTGTGGGTGTTGTAGTTTGGAGTTGGATAGTTGTCAGTGTTGTATTTTGGAGTTGGGTAGTTGGCGGGCTTGTAGTTTGGAGTTGAGTAGTTGTGGGCGTTGTAGTTTCGAGTTGGGTAGTGTTGGGCGTTGTAGTTTGGAGTTGGGTAGTTGTGGGAGTTGTGGTTTGGAGTTGAGTAGTTGTCGGAGCTATTGTTTGGAGATGGGTAGTTGTTGGTGTTGTAGATTGGATTTGGGTAGTATTGGAAGTAGTAGTTTGGAGTTGGGTAGTTGTTGGGCTTGTAGTTTGGAGTTGGGTAGTTGTGGGGGTTGTAGTTTGTAGCTGGGTAGTTGTTGGTCTTGTAGTTTGGAGTTGGGTAGTTGTTGGGCTTATAGTTTGGAGCTGGGTAGTTGTGGGAGTTGTGGTTTGGAGTTGAGTAGTTGTCTGGGCTATTGTTTGGAGTTGGGTAGTTTTTGATGTTGTAGATTGGAGTTGGGTTGTATTGGAAGTAGTAGTTTGGAATTGGGTTGTTGTGGGAGCTGTAGTTATGAGTTGGGTAGTTGTCAGTGTTGTAGTTCGGAGTTGAGTAGTTGTCGGGCTTGTAGTTTTTAGTTGATTATTTGTGGGTGTTGGGAGTTGGGTAGTTGGTGTAGTTTGGAGTTCGGTAGTTTTTGGGCTTGTAATTTGGAGTTCAGTAGTTCTGGGTGTTGTACTTTGGAGAGGGGTAGTTATGGGGGTTGTAGTTTGTAGTTGAGTAGTTGTGGGTATTGTATTTTGTAAATGAGTAGTTGTCGGGCTTGTATTTTGAAGTTGAGTGGTTGTTGGTGTTGATGTTTGGAGTTGAGTAGTTGTGGGGGTTGTAGTTCGGTGTTGGGTAGTGGTCAGTGTTGTATTTTGGAGTTGGGATGTTGTTGGGCTTGTAATTAGGAGTTGGGTAGTTGTAGTTTGTAGTTGGGTAGTTGGTGGGCTTGGAGTTTGGAGTTGAGTAGTTGTGGGTGTTGTAGTTTCAAGTGGGGTAGTTGTCAGTGTTGTAGTTTGGAGTTGGGTAATTGTTGGGCTTGTAGTTTGGAGTTGGGTAGTATTGGAAGTAATAGTTTGGAGTTGGTTAGTTGTGGGAGTTGCAGTTATGAGTTGAGTAGTTGTGGGTGTTGTAGTTTCAAGTGTGGTAGTTGTCAGTGTTGTAGTTTGGAGTTGGGTAGTTGTTGGTGTAGTATGGAGTTGGGTAGTTTTTGAGCTTGTAGTTTGAAGTTCAGTAGTTGTGTGTGTTGCAGTTTGGAGTTCAGTAGTTGTGGGGGTTGTAGTTTGGAGTTGGGTAGTTATGGGGGTTGTAGATTGGAGTTGCGTAAGTGTGGGTGTTGTAGTTTGGAGTTGATTAGTTATGGGGGTTATAGTCTGGAGTTGGGTAGTCATACGGGTTGTTGGGTGTAATTGGGTAGTTGCTTGTGCTGTGGTTGTAGATGCTGCTGTAATTTGTAAAAGTGTAAAAAAAATATAGCATTAACAATAGTATAACAGTCAATGTAACACTGCATACATTACATTCTCTCCAAAAAGAATACCCACCACTATAACAAAAGAAAGGGACAATGGTGCGGCAGCTCTCATCTGTCCAACTTCCCGTCTGTCCACTTCCCAACTGAACCATGACACAGTTAGCACCAAAATTGTTTGGCTCTCCTGGACTCCAGAAATTAAACGTGGAGTTGCTGCCATCGGACCAGAGCTTGTCTCTATACAGACCAATCCATATTTCATCAGAACGAGCTACATTCTTTACAGCCCGGTTCTCCATCTGGTTCCCGACGCTGACCAGGTCTGTGTAGCTCTGTCTGCAGAAACTCTGAGCATCAGTCCAGGTCATCGATTGTGAAATCAAAATAAACCTCTTTGTTGCATTTTGTCTTCCTAGATTAATGGATAACAAAGATACAGCTCATTTGTTTCTGTGTAAAATGTACATGAAGCTGACTTTTTCTTATCAATTGATAAACTCACCATCAAAGCAAACAAATGGCCTTGCATTCAGGCAATCAAGATCATTCCACAATGAGTCAGTAGAACGCATGACAACACAGTCCTCTCTCCCACCTGCATTATTAGGTTCATCACTATTCCAGTTTCTAAACTCAGTCTCTCCTGGACCATAGAAGTATGGGTCTTCTAGAGACCACTTCCAGACATTCAGGTCATCATACAGTCCAATCCAGGCTTTGCCAGTGAAGCCAGGGTCCACTGTAGCAGTGAGCCTGGCTATGTCATCTGTGTTTTCTATGGTGGCCAGATCCACATAGTGTAATCTGCAGTATTTCCGAGCTTCATTCCAGGTTTTTAAAATATCAATGAAGTGATAATGGCGTGAGAAGGAAGAGGCTAATGATGTCATACCTGAAAATGCATTCCATGAATATCGAGTTTCTTAACATTAATACTACGAATGTATTAATATTTAAATTATGTGTCACGTTGCAGGAACTTTGTACCAATAATTTCTTTGTGTCAAAGATGTCACTTTTCCCTTCATAGATCACTGACCTGATAACATCATGATGAGAAACAAGCCTTTCTCCATGGCTGTGTAGATATACCTAAGAGCAACGATAAGATATTGACTCAGGAAATGGATATGGAGAAGTGATATTTTCGTCAAGTTTATCTTTGGTATTATGCATAGGGTCATTGCTTAAAAACTATACGATGAAAGCGATATCAGTTTAATTCAGTGTAAGAAAATGTGTGTCCACATTGATGGCAAAATAAAAAATTATCTCTGAAATACTTACGACCCACATCTACAACAGACTATTCTAGCATATCATGTGTCATGATAACATTCATTAAACACTGTGAAAGAATTGTAATATTTTAGGAAAATAATTTCCCTACATCATGTTTTTCAAACATTGAATACATGAGTACAAAACGCTTTAAAGTCCTTAATTATAAGTATTTGCCTGGATCATTGCTACAATAACATTTATTTACTGGTTTAATTCATAATCAAGACAATTATTTAATAGTTCATTAATTATTGGTGAGTCAAATATTTAGTAGCAGTTTAATTCACAAATTATTCCTATATAAATATTAAACATTTTTTTCTTACCCCCTCTGGGTTAGGATCACAGCTGCTGCATATCCTGCATGTACGGTACAGTATGACCCAACTTGTTCTGATGTGGAAAGAGTAGTTTACAAAAATACAGAGTGCATAACTTTTTTTTTACATTTGCACTTCTTTTTAATACCAACACTTCCTTGTAGTTCTATGAATATCACTGCATACATACAGTATATGCCTGCTACATCTGTTGCCTTTTCTCTCCCCACTGGAATGTCACTCAGCAGGATGTAGACAGTAATAATGAATAGTGCAGACTGACCTGGCGACAACATTAATTACATTATCTTGTTACTTGATAGCAGAGGCTTATTGTGGCATCCTCTACCTATTTAGTTCTGAAGGTGAGGCCCCTGGTGTTCCTGGACACTGGATAACTGAGCTTGGGCTGATGCACAACATCACCAGGAAAACCCCAGGCTTCATACAGAAGCAGGCCTCGTGCAATTTTAGGACTGGTGGAACTACTAACCTTTTATTGATTTGTATTATGTGCCAGATAGAAGGTACTTTCTAAATAATCTCTTTTGGTGTTAAACTAGAATACTGAATTGATTTCTATACAGCCATGGAGGAAAGGATGTTACTATCAAAGTTTTATACATTACAGCAACAGCAGAATATTGTTGATAAAATGGATCAGAAAAGAGATATTTTTTACGTTTAAATCATCCTTACAATATGCTTGGAGGATATAGTGTCAGTTTTCTTTTCGAACAGATTAGTAACCTCAAGGAGGCAGCTTGGATGAAGGTGGGAGCAATTTTCATCACCTCATCCGAAGTGCACACACTCTTACTGAGGTCGCAGGTAATTTGAGAGAACCCCCGTTCTCCCTGCAGGAATGCAACATTTCAGGATGTAGACAACAGTAATGAATAGCTCCGACTAACCAGACACCACATTAATTACGTCAAGTCATTTGATATCTTAATGGTGCATCCTCTATCTATTTGGTTCTCAAAGTGAGGCCTCTGGTCAGCTGGGAAAGACTGGCAACATCACCAGAAAAACCCCAGGCTTTACACAGTAGCAGGCCTCATTTAGAAGTAGTATAATATGCATACATACAATGCCTTTTAAATTGTATATAGAAAATTACTGTATTAATGGGAAGAGCAAAAAACTCATTGTATGTGACTGCATGGACAGAGCTATGTTGAAATCTCATGTTTGCTTCATACAAAAACAACCCTTCCAGAGATGTCAGTAAAGACCCACTTGACCTCTTGAAGGCCTGGTTTGTCTTCTATCTAATGGAGGCACGACCTTAGGTACATCTATGTTGACTGAAGTCCTGTCAACCCACAGGAAGCTGCCTTAATCTAGAATATTCACAAAGGTGTTTCTGTGTACAAAGAAAGCAGGAAGAAAGATGACACTTCATTTATTCTTTAATAATTAATATTAGTGATTTATTTTACATTTGATACAGCTCTTTTCTAGCCACCCAAAGCGCTTGTATACACTGTATGGGGGGGGGGGGGTGCGACTCACCGTTTGGCCGCCAGTGTGTAGCACCCACCTAGGTGGTGCCACGGCAGCCATTTTGTGCCTGACTTGCTCACCACTCATCAATGATGACCTACTGAGAGCTACACGGGGCCGGAGAGGGGACTTACTAGCTAATTGGGAGCTGAAGGGATGATTGGCTGACCAGTGCTGATACAGGTTGGACAATTAATCCAAGTACGCTGAGGTTAACACCCCTAACATCTCTTTTCGAGAATTGCCATGGGATTTTTAATAACCACAGAGGCCTGTTTAATTACCTATGTTAATATCTTGAAGTCTCAATATTCAATATAAAAGTTGTCTGCCACTGGGCATGATCCCTCGCGAAACTGTGACAATTTGATTTAGGGCACAAGGAAGTGCGTCACTAAATCAGGAAGAGATGCCCATACTTGGGCTTCTGTGCAACGGTTAGGGAAAATTATTACAGCAAGACAGTTGCCTTAAGCAATGTAAATTTGATAAGATTTTTTGATGACTCCCATGGTAAATGCTTAATTTAGGAATTTACCTCTGTGTCCACGGAATGCGGCGCAGTCTTTAAAAAACACATAAGAGAAGAGCAAAAGCAGCTTCAGTGGTGAACAGAAACGTTACATGTACTTCATTAGCCACCATGTCTGTGTACATTTTGGGAGACTTTTTACTTTCACTCCACTAGGCTAGGTTTCAAACTAAAATATCCTACTTTTGTGCTAGTTTCTATAATGTGGAGGAAATTGATAGCCTAAATAAAGATTCTATCCAAGATATTTTCGAATGTTCCTTTGTGTTTACTGTAATTGGCAAAACGTCTTGCAGAAGTGTAGAGACGTCTTTTGTTTTTAGCTTCATCAGCATGTGTAGCAGAGGTGTCGCCAATTTAGCTAGCAAAACGTTAAGGGACCATAATGTAAGATTTTGAATATTTCTTTGTCTAACATTGTTTTATCACTTAGAGGGATTGTACCAACAACACGAGAAAGTTAAATCTGTGCCTTTTGTTGTCAGAGCTGAACTTGAGAAAATGCACATCTACCCTATTTTACAAGCTGTTTTGAATCACAGCCATTTGTGAGGTAGAAAATTTAAGTCGATCTAATTAACCAATCACAGACTCAGGCTAGTACAAGTAAGGTCGAACTTCTCCGGCAGCAGCCTTGTCAACAGTGGAAAGTTACCAGAGCCGTTGAAAAAGAAGTCTATGGGAGTGTCCCAACCCTCTTTTTCAATGGCTCTGAATGTTACTATCCCTATCCATTAACATAATTTAGCTAATGAATGCTATTGAGCAATGGGCGTAAACTCGCGTTCACCACTTGCAACGGCATGTGAGTTGGAAGGGAAAAAAGAGGCACCCTAGAATAATTAAAAAAGAATTAAAATTTTTTGGGGGTTAACATATTATTAAATGTGCTTCATAGACACTAAGGAATCACACAAAAATGTATGATTGTCTACATTATAGGCCCTTTAAGTAAAACGTGAGGGAAAGTAAAAACTGTCATTGAAAAGAACAGAGACGAATTGCGCAGTTCTTAGCTGCACATATACCCAAGATAAACTTAATGTGTGGCTGAAAGAAGAACGTTTTATATATTATACAGTATGTCTGTTGAAGGAACTAAACGGCCACGAAACCATGAAAGAAAACCTGAGCCCAAAGTTGTTGGTGGTACTTCGTCCACCACTGAACATCTGACAAGTTATACAGTTATTATATCACAGTGAATGTATAGTAATTCCCTTTGGTACATTATCAACTGCTCTGTGTTGTTTTATGGTTGAATGCTGTTTGCTTTGGCTACTCTCCGGCGTAGTTTGATGTCCCCTGGCAGTCCTCTCCTGATCAGTTCCTCTCTGAGCTGGATGAAGGGAAAACAGATCAAATCTTATTAGGAATAGTGTTGTTCATTGATA
>JAPMUY010004306.1:0-2500 GCA_026901105.3 Galaxias olidus
GAAGCGCTCCCGGCTTCATATCCCCTCGCCCGCCCCCTCAGACATTCCCAGGTTTCCCTGTCAGGTCCCGGGTTTTTCAAGCGTGTGGTTGGGCACACCAGCCCCCCCCCCCCTCCCCCCTCTCTCTCCTGTCGTCTTTTTCTCCCCCCTTCCCCCCTTTATCTTAGGTGGAGGAGGGAGTTATTAAAACCCGCGGAACGAGGTGACTCAACCCTGTTATTTCCCCCCACTGATCTCTTGCGCCCCCCCCCCCCCTTCTTTTTTTTTCTTCTTATTTTTTTCTTTCTTTCCAGAACACCACTATCCGTCTCTAATGAATTGCCTCTCCCTTGTTTTGACTGACAGGTCTATGGGGGCGGGGCTTGCCCTGTCGCCGGAGGACCTGGGAGGGGGCGGAGACAGCCAGCGGAGGAAGAAGAAGCTGTCCAATCGGGGCTTCGAGAGGCTCGGCGCGGCGCAGGTCAGCGTCTTTGTCCTTTCACGCACAACACACACACAAAAAAGGAGGGCTGTTCTTTGTTTCCTCCTGTTTTGATGCGTCCCTTTCGGTCGCCCGCACCGTTTTTAATTAGGTGCTACCCCCGAGAGTTGAGGCCCACGGCTCACAGTGTCAATATCTTTTATCTTTTAATATCGTTTGAGCTTCTTGTGTTCCCTTTTTCTCTTCTCTCTCTGTGGGCGAGCGAGGGAGCGGGGCTCCGTTCCCTTTCTGGCTCTCTCTGGCTCTCTCTGGTTTTTGCTGCCGCTGCTGTCGCTGTGTCCAGGCGTGTAACAGGCTCTCTCGGGCGCTCTGTTGTCTCTTTGCTCTCTCTTTTCTTTCTCTCTCTCTCTCTCTGTCTCTCTCTGTCTCGCTCTCTCTCTCTCTCTCTCTCTCTGTCTCTGTTCCCACAGATAAAAGCGGCAGGCTGCCGAAAGAGCGGCCTCCACGGAGTGCTGGGCTCCAAGCTGCCCGGCGACGGGGGCCAGCTCAAACAGAGGGCCCAGGGGAAGAGGACGCCGACGGGGGGCGGGCCGCGGGACAAGGAGGCCTCGCCCTCCAGCTCCAACCCCAAGCACAGCCACCGGGGCCAGGGGACCCCCAAGGCCGAGTCCAGGAGAGAGTCTGGGGGCCAGAGCGACACAGGTAATAGAACAGCGGTGCTTCTGGATCTGTGGGTGGTGCAATGTTTGGACAGGTGGACACTGCTTTCTTGTGGGAACAATGCATGGTATCTTGTGGGAGGTTAGATCAAACCAGTCTGTGACCGCTGTGTGTGTGTGTGTGTGTGTGTGTGTGTGTGTGTCTGTGAGTGTGTGTGTGTGTGTGTGTGTGTGTGTGTGTGTGTGTGTGTGTCTGTGAGTGTGTGTGTCTGTGTGTGTGTGTCTGTGTGTGTCTGTGTGTTTGTGTGTGTGTGTCCTCCCCTCTTCCACCAGCAGCCAGCGCAGACAGCGGGGCCCAGGAGGGCTGGACGGGGCTGATGCGCCGGGGCAGGAAGAAGGGCTCGGGCGCTCTCTCCCGGGGCTCCCCCCACCTGAGCCAGCCCAGGGCCAGGGTCCTCAGGGCCAGGAGACAGGAGGCCATGGGCGAGGGAGAGAGCACGCCCGCCGAGAGCGACTCCTCTGACCAAGGTGACTAGGAGACGACACAAGGGCATGAAGCAACCCCTCAGGGTAGACAAACAAACAAACAAAAAACACACAACCTATCATTAGTTTCTCAGCCTAATTTTTTTTATTTAATACCTAGTTAGGCGGTTAGGAAAAGGTCTTTGTAGAAGGAGATGGATTAGCTCATGGACCACGCAGTGTTGGTAGGGGTGGCTAGGCTAGGCGAGCGCCGGGCTAATTTGCTAATGACTCCGAAAGCGATCTCTGTCAGTGGGCAGAGGTGAGGGAGGAGGTGTTGATGAACGTCTCGTAAAATGACAAGCGTGTCGGCGGCGGCCGGACACCTGATACCACGGCAACGGGCCACGCCGGCTCGTCAGGGAGAGCGACGCGGGGCCACAGCTGTGGACAGCTGTCTGTGAGGCGCTCTGACAGCCCCAGAGACGTGCAGGCTGTCCCACACACACACGCACACACACACACACACACAGTCACACACACGCTCACCACTTACACAAACACACTTACTTAAAGCACAAGCACTTAAGCCACACGCCGGCCCGGAATACCATTCAGACAAAGCACGTCGTATTTCATCTTTGCGACTGGTTATTTGCCTCACTGCAGGGAAGCCAGCAAAGATAATGAAGTGGCAGCGAGATGTTTCAGAAGACGGCTTCCAACTTGACTCGACTAAAAGCACTCAACCTGTTTTTTACTCTCCGTAGATTAATGAATTTGATAACCAAAGGAAGTGCGAGCGCAACAAAAAAAACAAACTCGCCGTGCTAACGTCAGGCCTTCTCCCCCCCGCCCCCCACCCCCTCTTTCGCAGACGAGGAGGACGAGGAGGGCAGCTATGACAGCGACGAAGGCCAGGACGTCAAAGCCCCGCCCTCCAGGGAGCTCTCGT
>JAPMUY010004306.1:7500-31055 GCA_026901105.3 Galaxias olidus
TCAACTGGATGGAGAGGAATCATTGGTTTAGACGATAGACCCTCCCTTGTTGGTGCGCAGGCTCAGTCCTAAGCCTCTAGGCACGTCTCTGCCATTGTTGTAGTCATATCGAATACATGCGTGCGCTGTAAGAGAGGGGGAGGGTCTACAGAGATCGTAACAATGACCATTGACAGACCTTGAACAGATTATAACGTGTAGGATTGTCCTTTTAATACACAGCACATAATATATGTAATTAAGTGGTCTAATACACAGCATGTAATACATGTAGCTAAATGGTTAAATCTTAACAAAACCGACCACACAGAGGGTTGTAAATACTGTGACGCGAACAACACACAGCCCCGAGGCCACCGGGGGAGGGGGAAAAACAACAGCAGACTAGCCAAACGAGAACCACCACCACCACAAAAAAAACCCCGCAGGAGAACGACAGCAAACCAACCGGACGAGAACCACCACAAACGAACCGATGGAGAAACAACAAGCAAACTGACCCGACGAGAACCGTGAGCATGCTGGCTGAAAACTCACTGGGCTGAAGTAGGCCCCCCCCCCCCCCCCCCCCCATGAGAGCCGTTGGTTGTTCTCTGTTGTGTGGACGTGGCGTAACAGCTG
The DNA here is from genome assembly GCA_026901105.3 of Galaxias olidus. NCBI lineage: Eukaryota > Metazoa > Chordata > Actinopteri > Galaxiiformes > Galaxiidae > Galaxias > Galaxias olidus. Next base: position 8,122 of record JAPMUY010004306.1, read on the forward strand.
ACGCGGCGGAGTGAAGAAATCGCCGCGTCAGGCAGACGACCCCACTTGGAAGCCCCTTTGCCCTCTGAACGTCTCTCCAGAGAGGAGGGCAAGGTGCTTAGAGGGCACTGTGGGGGAGGGGGGAGGGGGGGGAGTGGTTCGAGGTTTTCCCTGTGCCCCGACGAGGTTGCGTTTCCTATCCTGGGTAATAGGGTAAACATTCCGACAGCCCGTGGTGCAACGGGCAGCGGTTGTTGCCTGGGCTTCCGCCAGCACATCTGATCCCGGTTTATCTGTGTTTATCAGACCGCGTGTTGTTTCACAGGGGGATGACCCCGTCACTCAACGGGCCGGAGCGCGTGACTGGACGTCGGCTCGCTGCGTCCCCGCCTTTTCGCCCTTGTCCTCTTTCTCACTTCACGCACACAGTGGTGGAATAGGGGGGGAGCAAGGGAGAGGGAAAAAAAAGACATGTCCCCCCCCCCCCCTCCTCCCCTCTCGCAAACTTGTCTGCAACACTTAAGCGTTTCCCAACTGGCCAAGCTCGTTGCGCGGTGCTCTTGGCAGCTGTGGCGTTGTGTAAACAGCCGTCAGATAGCAGCTGGCTCTAATTACGGCATACTTCCACTTTCCTTGCCTCTCGGTTCCTCCAACAGCCATCTATTTTCCCTCTGACACCAATACCCTGATAGTCCCCCCGAGCCCGGGCCTGATGTCCGACCTAAAAACAAATACGCGCTCGCACGCACGCACACTAAACACACACAAACACACACACACACACACACAAACACACACACACACACACACACACACACACACACACAGACACGCGCACCCCCCACACCTCGTCACTCAAAAAGGCTCCTCTCTATGGCAACGGTAAATTAAAAGCGACCTGAATGGGGCCCCCAGTGAGTGGCGGATGCTGGGGCTTGCCTTCATTGTTGGAGGGAGGATCTGGCAACCTGCAATCACAAGCGACCCCATTCACAGCCTCCTTAGTATTACTCAGCAAGTCAGGATTTACCGCATCATGGCTTCCGCTCCTTTCAGCTCTGACTGGCACGTTGGCACGAGATAAGTGCCGCTCGGAGACGCCGCACGGTGACTGCCCACACACAACGCCTGGTGTGTGTGTGTGTGTGTGTGTGTGTGTGTGTATGTGTGTGTGTCAGGGGTCTGTAATGAATCTAAACTCTGTGTGGTGGGGGGGTTTGACTTTCAGGTCCTGGATGTGCGGCCGGAGACGGAGAGCGTGCTCGCCGAGGGGACCAGGGTGTGTGCCTACTGGAGCGAGCGGTCACGCTGCTTATATCCAGGCTACGTACGCAAAGGTGGGGAAGAATTTTACCCTCGATCGCTCGCTCGCTCTCTGTCTGTGTGTGGGTGTGTGTGTTCGCGCGTGTGTGTGTGCCTGTTTCAGTTTGACCAAAGTTATTGAAAAGCCTTTAATTAGTTTGAGATGAAAGGAAGTAGTGAGACGAACAAAGTTTCTTTCGGTTTTGCAGCTGCGTCCGCGGAGGAGGGTAAGCCGGGAGGGATAATGGTGGAGTTTGACGACGGCGACCGAGGAAGAATCTCCCTGCCCAACATCCGGCTCCTTCCACCCGGATACCAAGTCCACTGTGAGTCACCCTGACACCTCGGAAACGTCCACTTCCCTGCCCTTTCCCACTGATCATGCATTATCAGGAGGGGGCTACATACGAGTCTCCCCCTATAGTGTAAATGAGCTTTGGGCGTCTAGAAACATCCACGTCCCTGCCCTTTCTCATTGGTCCTGCATAATCAGGAGGGTGCTACATGTAGGCAACCTTACTGTGAGTCTCCCCCTATAGTGTACAAGCACTTTGGGTGTCCATATCTTCCATCCATCCATCCATCCATTAGCTATGCCGCTTATCCTTGACAGGGTAGCGCGGGGGCCGGAGCCCATCCCAGCCGACACAGGGCGAAAGGCGGGGTACACCCTGGACAGGTCGCCAGTCTATCACAGGGCCTATACCTGTCTATATCTTTAAGGCACTATATCAAGTGCCATCAATTATGAATATTTTTATTATTATTATTATATTATTATGATTCGATAAAACTCTTTTACACACAAATTTCTTGCGTGTTAACATATTTTTTTGTATTATCATTCTTGTCTGTTAAGTCGGAGTAAAGTAGTTCACCAATAAGCCACCACCGCGTCGTAAAAAAACAATTGTGTCGCGGTGTTCTCACGTTAAGATGTTCTGTGTGTGTAGGTGGGGAGTCCTCCCCTGCCCTGCTGGTCCCTGGTGGACGCGGCGCCAGGAGGAGCTCCAGCCTGGAGCAGGCCCCGCGCAGCGACCGACACTCGGACAGACCCGCGCACGTGGACCAGGAGCCGCCCGTTCACAAGAGGAGACCAGGTGATACCAGGGAAAACACTGTAGCCCGGTTTCCCGTGCACAGGGTTTGGGCCTAGTTCTACGCTAAACCTCACTGTCAATGGAGGAACATGTTTTTTAGTCTAGGACTTGGCTTGGTACGTGTACGGGAAACCAGGCCCATATCTGTCCGAAGAAATACCAACGAAAATGTTTGTTTCAGTGAATGGTGCGATTAATACGTTTTGTGATTTATTTTTTATGTAAACGTAATCTTAGTAAAATAGCATTCAATGTTATATTTACACATTGTTTTTATTTAAAATATACTACATCAAAGTGGACTGCATATATAGTGTGTATATCTACTTATGGTAAACTGTCGTGTGTGTGGTTGCCTAGGGAGACCAAAGGGTTCTGGGAAGAAGCAGAAGCTCCAGGCGGCCATCGCCAACAAGAGCCCTCCCCCCCTGCTGAGCTGGCCCTCGGTGGCCGTGCCCAGGAAGCGACCCTCGGACAACCTGTTCCAGTTCAACGGGACCCCGAGGAAAGTCCCGAGGGGGAGGGAGGCCGACCTGTTCGCCTCCCCCAAGACGCAGTCCCCCGCCTCGGCCCCCACCAAGGGCCTGTTCAGCAGCAGCTCCTTCGAGGTGGACTCCTTCAGCAGCATCGCTAACGGCTACTCCTCCTCCTCCTTCTGCAGCCCGCCGGCGGGGGCCGGGGTCTCCCTGGGCTCCCGGGGCGGGCCCTACGGCCAGAGGCCCCGGCAGGAGCAGCAGGGCGCCATGGGAATGCCGCGCGGCCGGAAGAGCGGGCAGGAGTTTCTGGTCAAGCTGGACCACGAGGGAGTGACGTCTCCCAAGACAAAGAGCAGCAAGGCTCTGCTGTTGCTGGGCGGATCGGGATTCGGCTCCAAAGGGGCAGGCAGTGCCCCCCGGCCGGAGGCCTACTCCCACCCGGTCCTGCTGGTCAAGGACAACAGGAAGGGTGGCTCCTCCAGGGCAGAGCTGCTCCTGAAGGGGGCCCCTCCCCAGAGGAAGCCCTCTCCCTCCCTGGCCTTGGGCGAGTACGGCGACATGGGCCTCGGCTGCCACCGCGACTGCCTCAGCTCCTACTCGGACCTGGACGACGAAGAGGAGGAGGAAGAGGAGGAGCGGCGGAGGAGGGCCGCGCTGGCCGCGGCCTCGGGGGGCCTGAGGACAGCCGGGCGCTTCCTGTCGCGCCTCTCCGTCTCCTCCTCGTCCTCCGGCTCCTCCAGCTCGTCCTCCTCGGGCTCCCTCTCCAGCTCCAGCCTCTGCTCCTCCGACAACGACTCCTCCTACAGCTCGGAGGACGAGGAGCGCTCGGCCCTGATGCTGCAGAGCTGCCTGTCCTCCCACCGAGGCCTCCTGCAGGCACCGGAGCCCCCCGCCGCCCCCGGCGCCCACCAGCGGGCCTTTGCGTCCAAGGCCGCGGGCCGGTCCCACTCCAAGGGGGCGCCCGCGGACCAGGTCCCCGGCAGCAAGGCCCTCAAGCGGAAGGAGTGCGGCGGCTCCCCGTCCAAACCCACGAAGGAGCTGGTGGCCAAAAGGCCAAGGCTGCTGTCCGACGACAGCCCCGGCCCCAGGCCCAAGTTGGCCCCCTCGTTCATAGCGGGCCGCCAGTCATGGAAATGGTCGGGGAACCCCACCCAGGTGAGAACAGGAGGTTTACCGTCCGAAAGCTAAAGAACAAGACCTCTGACTCTGACTCTGATTTGACCTCTGACGTGACATTATTAAAAAAGCACCCCGTTCTATTTATTTTCGACTAAAACCATGACCTGAAAGACCCCGACTCTTTCCCTCGGCTTGAGGATGTGTTGATTTAGACTCGTCGTGACTTACAAAGACAATCCCCCCCCCCCCCCGTACTTACTGTGACCTTTGTGTGTGGCTGCGCTGACTGTTGCTGGCGGTCCACAGCGGCGAGGCCTGAAGGGCAAGGCCAGGAAGCTGTTCTACAAGGCGGTGGTGAGGGGCAGGGACACGGTGAGGGTGGGCGACTGTGCCGTCTTCCTCTCGGCCGGCCGGCCCCACCTGCCCTACGTGGGCCGAGTGGAGAACCTCTGGGAGTCCTGGACCTCCAGCATGGTGGTGAAAGTCAAGTGGTTCTACCACCCCGAGGAGACCAAGCCGGGCAAGAGGCTCCACAACGGCAAGGTACGGCCCGGGGACGGCGCGATCCTCAGCGACGTTATTCGCTGCTGTTTGCGTGTGTGACTATGGACCGGTTTTCTCTGTCAGTATAGGCGGACGTAAAATAATTAGGAATTGAACCGGAACTTACGTTCTCTCTTTCTCTCTCTCTCTCTCTCTCTCTCTCTCTATCTATCTATCTATCTATCTCTATCTATCTATTTATCTCTCTCTTGCTCTCTCGCTCTCTCTCGTTCTTCTTCCCCAGCACGCCCTGTATCAGTCGTGCCATGAGGACGAGAACGACGTCCAGACAATCTCCCACAAGTGCCAGGTGGTGAGCCGGGAGGAGTACGAGCGGCTGGCGCGCGGCCAGAGGCCAGGCGGCGCCCCCCCCGACCTCTACTACCTGGCCGGGACCTACGACCCCACCAGTGGTCAGCTGGTCTCCGCCGAAGGGGTGTCCGTTCTCTGCTGAGGCTCCCCGAGCCCCTCCTAAATGTACTACTGAAGGACCCCCTTCGGAAAGAGGACAGGTGCCCGTAGGTGTCCAGGATATGCCTGAAAGACCCCTGTGGCAGGAGGCGAAGTCTCCAACGGTGTGATTGGCTACGTCGAACGGACTTCGGCGTTGTACCCTACCTAGAGGCCTGTGTATCCTGTGCAAAGGGCTGTCCCTGGCAAGCCTCTGAGTCTGTCGGTATGGAGTATGGAGGACAGGGGAGGTTCGCCATCAGGAACCCAGCTTAGGTGCAGCTTCTCTGGGAGAAATGGAAACCAGCGTCAGGGTGTGTTCCTTGACAACCATGGCGGGTTCAACGACAGACAGACTTTCTCCACATGTGAGAGAATCATACGTTCTGATTCACAACTTCACGTCAGAATTTAGCACCATAACCTTCTAACTCTCCCATCCCTTATCATGCGGTAGTTCACCAAAAGAGAGCTAAGAATGCGTGTTGGATTGGACAGCCTAAGGCAAACAAGAGTTTTACCAAGTAACTGAGAGGAAGTGATTCAGGGGAAATTCCGTACACTTGACCGGTATTTCGGTTCTGTTGTAAAATATGTACAAAATGTAGATATCGTGCGTTGATCCGTGTAAATATTTGTAACTCTTTCCAATCAAGCCATACACTTCAGTACCTCGCACCTGTCTCTACGGTTCAGGTGTCTAATTGTACAGGTTAACTTTCAGTTGTGTCGTTGTCATTGTCTATAATGTACATAAAAACTATTTTATATAGATATATATTGTATATATACGAAAGGTATCTTTCCATGTTTTGCGATTGATTTATTTTTCTATGGGTGTAGAATAATGTGGTTGCTGTCAACCGTTTTGGGGAAGTTCGAACGGACGACGTTCCGTGTTGCACTGCACATGACCTGCTGAGACACGCGGACGGACGGACGGACGGCGAGACAGACAGAGCACAGACGAGTCAAGGAGGCTGTCCTTCCAAACGGGGCCAGGCTCACGCTCTCAGAGAGAGGGGCCCCCCTGTTGAAAAACAAAGAAGAGGTCAAGAGACGTTTTGTAAAAGTGTCCCGTTGCGTCACACACACACACACACACACACACACACACACACACACACACACACACACACACACACACACACACACACACACACACACACACACACACACACACACACACACACCTTTTACCATGTTTTTGATATAAACGCCTTGTATGTATTTATGTAACTTTCAGTTGTTCATTATGGCAGATCCATTTGGACTGCAATCACGGGTTACAACATTTTTTTTTCTTTTGAAGGGGGACTCTGGGTTAGGATGTTATACGTCGGCGTCAAAGCTTGACATGAGATTCTGCCAGTTAGGAGGGGAACTATGGTGGGCTGCAGCTCTTCTCAGCATTAAATCGTTATGACACCGTTCAATGGCGTCCTATTCAGGAGTCTCCCTTTAATGCTTGCGTTAAGCAACTACGTTCTAACAACATGTTGGTGTGATGAAGTGTCCTGGTAGCACTATAATCATGCCATCACGAGGCCTGCTTTCCACGAATCCATTTAAAATACGACCGGGTCTGTAAAAGAAATTGTGTTTTGGTGCAATACGCACGTAAGTGTATTTACGCAACACGTTCTGACCTGTGAAAATACCAAAGTGTCTAAAAGATCTTTATAAATGTTTATTTAAATGACGGTAGTATCTCAAGCACCTGGAATCTAATCCGAAATCACTGGCATCTCATTCCTTCTAGAAATTCCTTTCCTCCACACTATGTGTGTGAATGGCTTTGCTTTGTGACAACGATTTCTTGCACGTGCACCTGCAGCTTTGTAAGTGGGAAATTATGTGGCGACACGCCGCCACAAGAGGTGGTGGCTGGGAAGGTCAAGCAACCGACAAAGTAAAAGGTTCAGCATTGACAATTTGTTGAAAATCCAACCATGTCCATTTGGATTCACTGGGCATGTGTGCACATTCGCTCAACGCTCGCTGTGAAGAGCAATCAGATTCACAAAGCAAGGGACATAATTCAACGAGGCTCACTCAATCAATTGTTGATTATTGCCTTTTTGTTGTTGTTTGTGCCAAATACACATTGTTTGTCTTTGTTTTTGTTTTTTTTATTGTTTAATATGCAATCCTTACTGTATTGTTTTTCTTTAAAAGTTTTTATTTGTTCTTCAACTTTTATTTATTATCAATGTTGCTGTTTGCTCACCATGCAAGGAGCAATTTATGCCAACGTGACGTTCGCTTTTCTTTGGTGTCATTTTTGGTTGCATTTTTTGATTTCTCGCTAAGTCCCTGGTCTTGCACGGGCCACAAGTGCAAAGGAATAAAGCAACACTGGACTCCACTTATCAACCGCCCTCCGTGAATGCCTTGCATTGTTTGGCTAGGTCCCCCCCATCTTAGTGGACCTGCTCATTAACCTATAGCCAACGTTAATGTTCTTTGTGCTTGACATGTTTTACTCAATCCAACATTAACTAAAAACATTATCACTTCCTTTACATAGATCGTCAACAACTACATTTTTTTGTGTGCCTGTGCAAGCTTAAGCATGTGCACACAAAAGAGCGCACGTGTACACATGATGTATCGATTGGGTGCCACTGGATGAGGTGGTAATATGAATGTATTACTGTCAGATTGGAAACGCGTTATCACTTGAAAGCCTCTGTTTTAAGCTGCAGAGACAAGCCTTATCGTACAGTACGTTTTGAATATGTCGCCAGGTTGCTGTAATTGTCTGCCAGATAACCTAATTAGGTCTGCCTGATGTCTTTTGACTGACTGAAGAAATTACATTAGGTGGGCCAAATAGTTCCTCAGCACCAAAGAGAAAGAAAGAAGGTGGAGGTAGGGTACAAGCTAGTCACTAACGATATAGGTGCAATGCTACTTTAATTCACTGGCGAATCCTTTAACTGATTGGTCAGCGTGTCGCAGACTGATCGACCATTAAAAGTGAAGCGGAAAGGACGCGGGAACGTCTATTCAATGATCCAACACATTTGTGACACTCTCAAAAACGTGAGGGAATGGACTATAGCAAATATGAAATCCTACAAGTATTTCCCTGCCAAGTTGCTTTGTAAATTAGATATTTGCAAAGGATAATTGCCAATTAAAAATGTTTTAAGTATGTTTGTTTTTTTCAGTTTCTATTGAGTTCTCTACTGAGTGTGTCAATGTTGTATAGACTTATAAATGTGTACATTTCCGTTTTGAGGTTGAACATTTTACAAAAAAAATATCTGTAAAAGTGTTTTAGTATCAAGATTTTTATAGATGGCATAATAATGAATAAATACTAAACTTGAAAACAACTCTTCCAATTTTACAACAATTTGTTTTCCATGCACCAGAGGATTTTCTTGTCCACATTTTACAGTTAATTAGTTTGGATTCCCTCTAATTTTCTATAAGAAGGGGAGGGGTTGTAGAAAGCACACTCGTGGAATGTAGCAAGTTACACAACTGTATGGCCGTTTTTCCTTTGTATGTGTGCACTTTAATCGGCTGTTAAGAAAGGAAAAAAAAGCTTTTGTCATTTACAAATTGCATCCGTCTAAATGTGACAAACTGCATAAGGCATTGAGTCCCCTCCTCCTTGCATAGCCTTGAGGCCCAGGTATCTCCCTGTCCCCCACCACCACTCCACAAAAGCTAATCCCACCACGTTCGGGTCTGCTCATCAAATTGACAAAGGCAATCTCTGTAACCTGAATCAGGGAGATAACCCCGCCGGCATGGCCTCAAGAGGAGGAGAGAGAGGGGGGGGGGGGGTGCACAATATGGGTCAGTGACCTTTCTCTGTGGGCCCAGGGGTCTCATTGTCCTGTGTGGCGCTCCAGCGCCGCGCCCCTCCACCACCCCCTATCCCCCCAGTGCCCAGGCGGGGGTTAATGGGCCACATCAGTCATCGCCTGCAGGGGCCCAGTGAACACAAACAGGCCTGTTTACCACCGCTGCCTTTGTGCCGGCCACGGTCACCGCTCCGCGTCCCAGCCACCGCCACCCTCCTCCTGCTTCATCAGCATGGGGGGCTCTGTTACCATGGAGACGGGGATAGGTAGGGGAGGGTGGGTGGGTGGGTGGGTGGGGCGGGGGGGTAGGTTTGCGTTATTCTCACGCGGGTCGTGAGGTGCATGGGTTCGTTACCTCTCTGCGCTCCGCAGATCCCGGCTGAAGACGATGACGTCTTTTGACTCAACCGAAGAGGGAAGAGGAAGGGCTTGCCGTCGCGGTTTCACGGCAAAGATACACACCCCGCTGTAACGCAGCGAATGGAGTTCAAATACCTCGGTGAGGCTGTGGTGGTGTTGTTGCCTTGGGACCTCCACCCACGCTGGTCACCCTGCCTCACCTCTGGCCCCTGCCAGCGCAGCCTGTGTCCCCAGCCTCAGTGTTGCCCAGCGTCAACAGGAGGAATGCCTCCCTGCACCAATGTCCACAACTCATAAATGGCTCGCCCCCTAACTGACCCTGTCTGGTCTCAGACTCTTTTTGGGCAGGGGGTGTTGGTTGAGCCGGGAGCAGGCAGCTTGTGTTTGTGTGTGTGTGTGTGTGTGTGTGTGTGTGTGTGTGTGTGTGTGTGTGTGTGTGTGTGTGTGTGTGTGTTTGTATGTGCGTGTGCACGTGTGCGTGCGTGCGTCTGTGTGTCATGGGCCGAGGGGAAAGGTCATTTCTCCTGGAGGTGCTGGCGGGATTAAGCAGATCACTCAGACGCTGACCTGCGGGGGCCTCCTTAAAGAGCATCCATTCAGCCGCGGTGGGAGAAGACCCTGTCCTCCACGAACAAGAAGAGACGGCTCCGTGTGGCTTTTGCGCCGCGTGCACAAAGGCACCCTGTCGGCGCGAGGTGTGCCGCGGAATCTTAAGCAACTCGCCGTCTCCGCGCCTCTGATCAGGTGCGCACACACACGCGCACGCGCGCAGTCCAGAGACAAACACACACACATGCGGTACACACAGTGTGCTGTGGCCTAGATCCAGCCATGGCACCCCCTAATCCATTTCTCTGTTCCTCATAACCGGTGGCTTGTAAAGATTCTGTATCGGCTATGCTGAGAGAGCTTTCCGCAGTATTACATGGGATTACTGTTGCTCCTTTCCACATATGGCGCTTACACACGCTTCGACATGCGACAGCTCTGTTTACGCGACGTTGATACAAACAATCACAGGCTGACGGATCGTCCACGCGGCGTTCATTTTCTTTTTTCAGGGTCAATCTGAAAAGTCACCATTTTATGCTTTTATCCTCTATTTTGTCAGCCATTTCTCCACCCCACCTCTATTCTCTCTCTCTCTCTCTCTCTCTCTCTGTCTCTCTCTGTCTCTCTCTGTCTTTCACAGATGCAGTATGCTTTAGAGCAGGCCACTTCAGCTGAAAGTCATGGGGGGGGGGGGGGGGGGGGATCAGCAGGCAAAGGGAGGCAGGGAGCAACAATCAATGGCGGTATTTACAGATAATAATAATAATTAATAATTAATTTTATTTAGTGCTTTTCTCAAGACTCAAAGCGCTTCACACAAATTTGTTGCCAATTCATTACACAGAACGAACAACGAATGGACGGACAGCTATCAAACACAACATTCAGTCTGAGTGATACCACGGCAGCCAATTTGCGCCAGACTTGCTCACCCAACATATTACGACAGACTTGCTTAGGACCATAGGACACACAGACCAACTTGGAATTGGCAGTGACTGGTCAGGGCACTGGTAAGAGAATGGAGCATGTGTTTTTTTGATGGTGGGAGGAAACCGGAGTACCCGGAGGAAACCCACACAAACACGGGGAGAACATGCAAACTCCACACAGAAAGACCATTGGGTTTTGAACCCCGGACCTTCTTGCTGTGAGGCACCAGTGCTAACCACTGAGCCACCGTGCTGCCGCCTCTCCCTCTCTCCGCCATTCACCCCTGACCTCCACACGGGAGCAGGGAGGTTTCATGGATCGTCCCACACCCAGTCAACATCGCGTCCCACACACAACAAAACCTAATACGTCTACCAATGCCGGGCACTTTCTCACGGCACGCATAACAGTCCCACGCGGTCCAGTGTGTCAGGGCTATCAGGAGGCTCGACCGGCTCGTCTCGGCCCTCTCACCTGTCTCACCTGTGCCTTCAGGTGGGCCCTCGCCGTGCTGTGTGTGGCCCAGGGGGTGGTACACTGGGGGGAGGGTGGGGGGGGGATAACGGCGGAGAAACGAGGAGCCCTCTACGAGGTGACTGCGGGCCGTCACAGAGGAGAGAGTGTCAGTGCCGGGACAGCGTTCCCCACGGAGGTCGCAGACACAGCCGTCCTCCACGTCTGGACGCCCCCCCCCACCACCCCACCCTTGTGGGTTTGATCGGGCCCCTGCCCCGCCCGCCTGCCCCGCCCGCCCGCCCGCCCGCCTGCCCCCGTCCGTGGCCCTGTCACCGGCACCAAATCCATCAGCGGCCCTGGCGCTGTGGCGGCCGACAACGGCAGGAGAAGTTATAGCCGGCCATAAAAGCGTTCCCGGTCGCCCTCTCATGCCGTCCCCTCTGCGAGCGCGGGACAGCTGGGAAAGCAGCCGCACGTCGTAAATAACGCGGCGAGGTCCGTGAGGGCTGTAGGGAGGCAGACTTCAGAGCCCAGCCGGCGACACCGGCCCAATTAGCGGCGCGGAGGCGCGCACAATCAAAACGCGAAAAGCCGGGGTCCAGGTCCAATTAAGGCCAGTCTGCGGATAATTAACCCGCAGGCACCGCTCTGACTCCTCTGGAAGAAATCTGAATAAAGCGTGATTAGTGCCCCCCCCCCACCCCCCCCCCCCCCCCCCCCACCACCGTTGTAAAAAGGTGTGATTACTGCTTTGGCTTTGTGATTAAGCGTCACCATAAAAAAAAACGTTGCGCGCGCCCACGCAAATTCAGACATCGCCGTGTAGCCGCCCTGCTCAGGTGGAGGAGAGAGGAGAAAGAAAAAAAAAAACGGGTCGGCGCTGTCAGTTTTATTTCCCTGCTGTTCCAATTTCTTTTTTTTTTCTTTTTTTTCTCGAACCCGGGCCTCCCTCCTGCCTCTCCTCTCCCCACGTTGCCGTGTTTTTTGCGCATTCCTCTGTCGAGGACGTCTCCGCTCCCTGGTTCTCCGGGGCGTGTGTGTGTTTTTTCTCTCTCTCCCACCCCCCCAACCCCGCCCCCCACCCCACCCCTTCTCTCGCTCTTCAATCCCTGGAAGACGGTAGCAGACAGCTCCCTCCATCACCCCCCCCCCCCCCGTTTACACAGCTCTTCTCCTCCTGTTTACTCGGTGCTCCAGTGCCCTGGCGCCCGCCCGCCCGCTCTCGACAGCTGTTCCACTGGAGCGCGGGAGCGGGCGCCGCTCACCACACACACCACCCAAAGCCGCGCAGCTCTCTCAAAACTGGACCGCCAAACTCGCCCCTCCCCGTGTCTGCCTGGCTGCGTTGGCACGCCTTGCTTTTAGGGGCCCCCGCTGACACACTACGCCCTACGCCGTTCGCTCCCTGCCATGCCGTGCCGGGGGGGGGGGGGCTCTCTGGACGCAGTCGTAGCCGGGGCAACCCCGGAGAGTGACTGTAAAAACCCCCGTCCAGACACGTTGGCCGAGTTCGGCTCGACGTCGGCGCGCGTCTCGATGACGTCCAGACGATCCACAGTGGCGTGAGTCTGTGAGCGCAAACCCGCGTGACAACAATCTGGACCCCCGGTCCTCTCTTCTTCTTCTTCTGTTCCATCTCGCCTTCGCGTCGCTCGCTCCGACGCTCCTCACCACGACTACCGGCGGGTTATTCATGTGGGGATGATGCTGTGTGCCGTGGCCTTTACAGGGAGCGCTGTTTTCAGTCATAGACACTGTGCAGACACCTTTACATGCAGCGCTGTTTTCAGTCGTAGACACTGTGCAGACACCTTTACATGGGAGCGCTGTTTTCAGTCGTAGACACTGTGCAGACACCTTTACACGGAGCACTGTTTTCAGTCGTAGACACTGTGCAGACACCTTTACATGCAGCGCTGTTTTCAGTCGTAGACACTGTGCAGACACCTTTACACGGAGCACTGTTTTCAGTCGTAGACACTGTGCAGACACCTTTACACGGAGCACTGTTTTCAGTCGTAGACACTGTGCAGACACCTTTACACGGAGCGCTGTTTTCAGTCGTAGACACTGTGCAGACACCTTTACACGGAGCGCTGTTTTCAGTCGTAGACACTGTGCAGACACCTTTACACGGAGCACTGTTTTCAGTCGTAGACACTGTGCAGACACCTTTACACGGAGCACTGTGTTCAGTCGTAGACACTGTGCAGACACGTTTACACGGAGCGCTGTTTTCAGTCGTAGACACTGTGCAGACACCTTTACACGGAGCGCTGTTTTCAGTCGTAGACACTGTGCAGACACCTTTACACGGAGCGCTGTTTTCAGTCGTAGACACTGTGCAGACACCTTTACACGGAGCGCTGTTTTCAGTCGTAGACACTGTGCAGACACCTTTACACGGAGCACTGTGTTCAGTCGTAGACACTGTGCAGACACCTTTACACGGAGCGCTGTTTTCAGTCGTAGACACTGTGCAGACACCTTTACACGGAGCACTGTTTTCAGTCGTAGACACTGTGCAGACACCTTTACACGGAGCGCTGTTTTCAGTCGTAGACACTGTGCAGACACCTTTACACGGAGCACTGTGTTCAGTCGTAGACACTGTGCAGACACCTTTACACGGAGCGCTGTTTTCAGTCGTAGACACTGTGCAGACACCTTTACACGGAGCGCTGTTTTCAGTCGTAGACACTGTGCAGACACCTTTACAGGCAGCGCTGTTTTCAGTCGTAGACACTGTGCAGACACCTTTACACGGAGCGCTGTTTTCAGTCGTAGACACTGTGCAGACACCTTTACAGGCAGCGCTGTTTTCAGTCGTAGACACTGTGCAGACACCTTTACACGGAGCACTGTTTTCAGTCGTAGACACTGAGCACTGTTTTCAGTCGTAGACACTGTGCAGACACCTTTACATGCAGCGCTGTGTTCAGTCGTAGACACTGTGCAGACACCTTTACATGCAGCGCTGTTTTCAGTCGTAGACACTGTGCAGACACCTTTACATGCAGCGCTGTTTTCAGTCGTATAGTCAGAGCTCACGAAGAGAGGGCGAGGCCTTGCTCCCGCCCCCAGCGGCACCCGTCACATCGCGCTGTATCTCCGCCGTCTGTCGGCTCCCACGGGGTCGCCCGTCTGAGGGTCATCCTCCCCTCCTCACCACCAATCACCTCATGGCGTGTTTGCTCCTCTTCCGGCCATTGTGTCCGGCCTGGTGCTGAGTCAGCAGACACGGAGTGTGTGTGTGTGTGTGTGTGTGTGTGTGTGTGTGTGTGTGTGTGTGTGTGTGTGTGTGAGTGAGAGAGAGAGAGAGAGCGAGAGAGAGAGAGAGAGGATGAGAGATAGGCAGGCAGGAGGCCAGGGCCAGCTCCCCCAGGGCCCCCGGGCACACGGAAGAGGAGGCCTGCGGGGCCACACCACCACCGGCACAGGACACCCTCCATGAATCACAACACAATGGCCACCGCCTCAGGACACGCCGCGGAGGAGAGGTCCGTTTGCGGCCCCCGCATGGCGAGGTCGCTCCCTGTACGGGGTCAACATGTCCGTTGTTTGTTTTGTGGAGCTGTGTGTGTGTGTGTGTGTGTGTGTGTGTGTGTGTGTGTGTGTGTTTGAGTGAGAGCGAGAGAGAGAGACAAAGAGAGAGAGAAAAAAAGTTAGGTTGATAACAGATATACATACATGTAAAAAGAAATCATTCACTTGCGTACTACACTCCAGGCTTCGAGCTCGACCTTTGTCCAATAATACACCACGGCCCACGCTGTGCCGTCAAATAGAGACCTAACGCGCGGTACGGAACAGCACGGACATGAACGGATTAACGGCGGCCTCCCCACGCACGCACACCGAACACGCTGCCACGGTGACCGCACGGCTCAAGGGGCCGAAGCGTTTCGGCGGACGGTCCCGTGAGGGTCCCGTGGCGACGACGGAGCGCCACTCGCCGCTAACCGCGCCGCGTCTCGCTCCGCCTCCGAACGGGTCCCATGACGACGGCGGCGACGACGACGTCCTGCTACATCTTCCTGCTAGCCGTGTGCGGGATTTCTTTGACGGTTCAGACCCCTCCGGAGTCACTTGAGAGACCGGGGAGAGGATAGATGAGATATCGCAAACAGAGAGTAGGGGCCCCTTCCCCTCCCCGCCATGGTGGGAAGCAGGTGGCACGTTCCACACCTGTGTGTGCGCGGGGACGGAGATGGAGGAGACACTGTAGTACGGTCACCTTAGGTGACTCGGGACACACACACACACACACACACACACACGCACACACTCAAATCCCCTTTGCCAGCTGCAAACCACTCCGTCCAATCAAGTCCTTACAAATCAACCCCACATTTGAGCAGGACATCAATTGGCTGCCTTCTCTGCACTAAGCAGGTGCGTTTGTGTGTTTCCTGTGCGCGTGTGTTTCTCTCTGTGTGTGTGTGTATGAGACAACGTGAGCGGGCGCGTGCGCGTGTGTGCGTGTAAATCTAAAACCGCCAGTCATAGCAGGGTATGAGAGATGGTTCCCAGCTGCCAAGCCCCCAAGCCCCGGCTGCCAGAGACCTGAGACATGTCCGCGGCGCCTTCGTTGGGCGGCTCTCCATTTAGACGCAGCCCTTTAAAAATACACTATCTGCTCGGATACGACGCAGCCACTCGGCCGGACCGGCACCCGCACGTCTTATCGCCGCGGAGGCCCCCCCGGGGCCAACTAAGCTCAGCCTTTGATCAGACGTTGCGGGGACATCTCTCGTTTTCTTCAAACAAATCCGGGGGGGGGGGGGGTCGCTGTGCTCGAACTGGGAGCCAACCGAGTGCAGCGAAATGCACCTGATGGCGCAGAAAATAGAGGGCACGCCGTGCGTTCTGCTCAACGCGAGAGGGGGAGCAAGGGGGGAAACAATGTGTGTGTGTGTGTGTGTGTGTGTGTGTGTGTGTGTGTGCGCGTGTGTGTGTGTGTTTGTATGTGTGTGTGTGTGTGTGTGCGCGTGCTTGTGTGGGTCTTCTCTTTGTATTGTGGGTTGGCTCAGAAGCTGTGGCTTCTCTTTCGCACTGCAGCTGAAACGGCGGGGCCAAATGTAACGGGGCTGTAGCGGGGGCTTACGCAGAGGTGACTCCACTTTGTCTCTCCTCTGCCGCTGTGCTCCTCCCATCCCGCAGTCGGGGGGGGGGGGAGACGGTGCGAAGAGAGACGGGCCGAGAAAAGACAGGGAGAAAACGAAGCCCAAATGGACCAATTCAGCTGTCGGAGCCACGCGGCAAATCCACCTCGAGGGGCTGTCTCATGCCCTGCTTGCGTCTCCATGGAGACGGGGCTGCGGAGCCGGGGGCCGGGGCAGCCGACTGACAGCGGTCCAGACGGGCTTGCTATTGATTTTCGCGCCGTTTCGGCTCCCCTGCTCAGCTCAGTGGACGAAGCGTGCCTGTGGTCAGGCCCTCCGCTCCGATCCATATCAGATGAGGAGAGCTGCAGGGCCCCGGCCCTGTGGTTTTTCCCGGACGTTTTTTTTTTCGTAGTCGTTTCGGCAATCGTTCTGCTGCTCGCCGTCCTATTCCTGACGGTATAAACGGACCCGCCCCGCGTTTCAGTGAGTGGGCCGCCGTTTTGCTCCGTGAGCCGAAACGTTTCGCCCAGGTGGCTCCACGATGGCCGCCCTCCTATGCGAGCAGAGCAACGTCCTGTCTCCGTGGCTGCGCCAGATGCAGCTATCCGCTGTGGAAATCCCCGGGCTTGGGCTGCGTTGCCATTTGAGGAGGCGCCAGCCAACTGGGGCTAAGGCCCGGGGATCTTCCTCCAAGCGTGGAGCCCCGCGGATATAAATACACGCTGCGGCGCGGGGCCTGCCTGCCTGCCAGTCTGACAGCCAGCTCTGTGGGCCCAGGCCCCCCCGGTGGCTGTCGTCCGTAATGAGCGCCCCCCCCCCCCCTTTTTTCCACCGTCTATCTCCGGCCAGCTCCGGTTCCTGAGTCTCCCCACAAACCGCAGAGCCAGAGAGCGCTGGGAGTGAGCTGGGGCGTGTGGTGGGGCCGTTTCGGGGCGAGAGGCACCAGACTGGCCCTTATCAGCGACCGGGCCCCGCCAGGGTCGGCTTACCGGCAGCACTCGGCACACACGCGCATTATGGAAGTTTTAATAGGTGATCAGAGCAGCTGCTGCGGACGCGGCGTTGATTTACCGCGGCTCGAGGGGGGCCTTAATGAGAGGTGAGGCAGACGGCGCTTAACCCTTTGATGCATGCGGGATCGTGTAATAGGATCGGGTGGCCCCCTTGGGAAGCGTGCGCGCTCGCTCGCTCGCACACACACTCACACACACAGGCCCCCATTGCGTACCGTCCACGCACACGCAGACACACACACGCACTCGTATTTTTTTGGGGGGGGTGAACACCATTACACTCTTACGCTCTTCTCAGGTTTAAGCGTTCTGTTGTGCAAGGGGGGATGTGGGAGGCCTGAAATGGCCATTAGCGCCCACCACTTACGGTGGATCTGGGACATCACACACACACACACACACACACACACACACACACACACACACACACACACACACACACACACACACACACACACACACACACACACACACACACAGAGAGCTGCATTGTCTCACCAGCTCCCACTAGAGCCCAGACGGCGCGGGTGCAACGCCCACACCCGCCACTTCATTCCTAAAACAAGTTGACAGGTGGCGCGTGCCCGGCCCAGGGAAGCACAGGCTTACCCAGCACAAAGGGCCCCCCCGGCGGGCTTAGCACCACGGCACAGAGCACGGGGGATGCCCCGCGGAGCAGCTAGCACTATTTGTGCCACGCAACCTTCCGTCACAAAAGGGCAAAGGTCACAAATTAGGTTTCGCACTTTGGAGACATCCATATCCTCCCCTCCCCCAACCCCCGGTCGCTCTGTCCAGCCGGAGGGGTCTTACACCCGTCACAGCTGAGACAACAACGGGGCCGAGCCAGGCCGGGCCAAACAGGTCACGACAGGGATCAAACGTCCGACGACAGCTTCCTCAAAAAAAAAAAAAGAAGTGCTTACGCGTGCCCTTCGTCACACTCCATGCACAGGCACAGGCACAGGCACAGGCACGCATGTCCCGGCTAGCAAGTTGCCACGGCGGCAACCGGCGCAAACACGCACGCCACCATGTGCGCAGCACACACGGGGGAAAGCGTCGACTGTCTACGGTGGTCATGGTGGCACGTTCAAACCCCGGTCCTGTGTTTGGAAGCTGAGCCTGCGCATGCAGCCCAGCGTCCCCCTGTCCCTCACCGCTCGGGTGTGGCTGTTGGAACTTTCTGGCCCCTCTGACGCTTGCCAGGAGGTCGTCAAAAAACAGAATGCAAAATGCTCTTTGTCCCAGGAATAACGGATCCCAACGGATCCGCCTCTGAATTAGAGTGGCGCGGGCACGGGGGACCGGGAATGATGTCGGCCCCCCAGAAGCAGCCAAGTCCCTGCCTCCTGGTGCCAGATGAGGGCATGCCAAACACTTCCTGTTGTAAACCAATCCATAGACACACACACACAGAGAGAGAGACAGAGAGAGAGAGAGAGAGAGAGAGAGAGACATAGAGAAGGAAACAGAGAGAGAGAGGGAGAGAGAGAGAGAGAGAGAGAGAGAGAGAGACTTAGAGATAGAATCAGAGAGAGAGAGAGTCATAGAGATAGAAACAGAGAGAGAGAGAGAGAGAGAGAGAGAGAGAGAGAGAGAGAGAGAGAGAGAGAGAGAGAGAGAGAGAGAGAGAGAGAGAGAGAGAGAGAGAGAGAGAGAGAGAGAGAGAGAGAGAGAGAGAGAGAGAGAGAGAGAGAGAGAGACAGAGAGAGAGAGAGAGAGAGAGAGAGAGAGAGAGAGAGAGAGAGAGAGAGAGAGAGAGAGAGAGAGAGAGAGGGGGGTGTTAGTGGAAAGCAGTGAATGAGATCTATGAAAGACAGGAGAAAGATGGCGAAAATAAAGATGCTCTTCATTAGAGAGATGATTTTTTCCAATTTGTCCGACAGGCTGTGTTCTGAACATGTGTGTGTGTGCGTGGGTGTGTGTGTGTGTGTGTGTGTGTGTGTGTGTATCCTCTCAATTTATGGACAGATTCTCATGGTGGAACTGAGAGGTGTACAGGTTGGCCTTCACCGCCAAAAAAACATACAAATGCATATCTTTCCAACCCCCCCCCCCCCCCACTACATCCCCCATCTGTTTGCTTGCTTAACACTAAACTAGACTTCAGGTTCTTCCGGCATACGACCATCGTAAAGTGACCGCGGTTAAAATAATCTCACCCTCGCCTGTGTGGTCCAACATCCTGGCTGTCAACTGTAACAAATTGTTGCTGCCTAAACCAAATGATAAACAATTCAAGTAAATCCAAACACACCAAATGTTCGATATCCACCTCTCAACATCCCTATAAAGAACTTCGAAATATGTATCTCAAACTATGAAATGACATGTTTCTCACCTCGCACGTGCACTAGGTTCCCTCCGCGGACAACAGCCATCCCAGACACTCCGAACAAACACATGACCCTTGACCCCCCTCGTAGGACTAACAGAAGGGTAGAAAACCTGAGAGGCAGCATCGTGGGATGACTAGAACGGACGGACAGCGACGCCGGACCACAAAGAGTGTTTATTCACCCGGGACGTAAATCACCCACTTTTAACGGTGTCTGTGTGTGGGACGGCCGTTAAAAGTGGGGGAGGAGAGGAATGCAGCGCCAGAGTCTGTTTCCTCCGGCTCGCGTAGCGTGGCCGCTCTCCAAAAGATAGTCACCTGGGACCCGGACGACGCCACACACACACACACACACACACACACACACACACACACACACACACACACACACACACATTTGTACGCGTACCACACATAAACATGCCGAGCACGCCTGCCACTCCAGCTCACGCGGCCACGGTCCTGCACGCGGAAGAGACGGGCTTCTGTCACGGGAGGAGACGCTGAGGCGGCACGTTAGCCCGTCCCTGTCCGTCGGAGTCAGCCAGCGCAGGACGGCTGTCGTCCGTCCGTCCCGTCCCCCGTTCCCCCCCCCCCGGGCGGTCACGTCTGTATGGTCTGGCTGACAGACCTCCGACACACAGCGGAGAGCCACCGGCCACCAATCCGCCCCCCCCCTTCGAAAATGTCGAGAGGAAGACGAGGCACGAGGTCAATCGAATTCGTGTGGCTCTCCTTTTATTTCCGCTCGTGAAACGCGCCGTCGACGTCCCGTGCGGCGCGGCGTTAAGTCTTCATCCCCCCCCCTCCCTCTTCCCTCCTGTGTACGTTTCTTGACTTCACATCCCCAAGCACACGAGACAAAGACAGGGGTGCGGGGAGGAGGGGTCGGAGGGGGTTATTGGGGAGACAAAGGGTTTAACAAGTTGGCCCTACGCTAAAAACAAATGACGGGCCACAAAACAAATGTGGCATTACAACTTGGCATTAAAAGGGCCGACATTTACCACGGCTCATTTATATGACGGCTCGTACTTAGCTCATTGGCGGCCCCCATTACAACAGGTAGAGCGTGAGGGAGAGAGAGTGAGGGAGAGAGCGAGGCCCGGGCCCGGCTGTATACACTGGAGTGAACCTTTAACAGTCTGTGGGGGGGGGGGCAAGGGGGCGTCGCCCCGTAGATGAATTAACACCTGGAGTAATGGGGTCATTGAACACAGAGGTGCTGAGAAAGGAGAATCCCAGCCAAGGCGGCCATCTTACCCTCATTTGCAGTGTCTGCCATTTAGAGGGGGGGCACGGGGAGGGTCTTCCCGGGGGCACGAGGGGGAGAAGAAAAAAGACAGGCATGGGCAGTTTCCCCAGCTATTTTTTTTTTCCTTTTTACATTTTATAGGGGATGGTTTATGAGTGATGATGCTAGTTACACAGTTTTGGTTTCATACACAGTAGACCTGCTGAAGGGCATCGTCCCGGCGTGGAAAAGGGGACGGATTTACGGTTAAATAATAACACTTTCAACTCCGGGTGGGACGGTCAGTTTGGGAACGGCGGCGGGGGGTCAATGATTAAAGGGTAACTGGTGCGCTTCGCGGTTAATGTGTGCTACGGGTGGAACAGTCATGGCTGGGATCGTTTTTTTTTTTCTTTCTAGTTTAGCCCGGGCCATTGGTTGCTATTAGTAACAACACAAAAAAACAATCACGAAACATTCCGTCAGCTGCGTACGTTTGACAGAAACACACGTGAACAACATCGCGGCGGGGCGGTCTGTCCCCGAAGGACGCGGCCGTGGAACAGAGGCCTCTGGGGACGAGCCAGGTCTGAGATAACAGCAGTGAGTGTGTGTGTGTGTGTGTGTGTGTGTGTGTGTGTGTGTGTGTGTGTGTGTGTGTGTGTGTGTGTGTGTGTGTGTGTGTGTGTGTGTGTGTGTGTGTGTGTGGTTGTGTAAAACAAAACAGCTCGCGCCGGCGCCGCATGGACAGCCGGTGTCCTGTCCCTTTAAACACGGCCCTGTGGGCTTAATGGATGCAGTCTAGAAGGTGCTAATGGATGGCAACCTGAAAAATGGCCTTATCTGAAAAGGTCGGGACAGTTATAAATGAAATATCGCACCAAACGCATTAATCCGTAATTTCTAAACATGGGGGGAGGACCTCAGCGCCACATTTGATCTGTGTGTGTGTGTGTGTGTGTGTGTGTGTGTGTGTGTGCGTGTTTGTGTGTGCGTGCGTGTATGTGTGCATGCGTGTGTGTGTGTCTGTGCGTATGTGTGTCTTTGTACTGCATATGTGCAAATGACTGCTCCTTCCTACACTCACCCTGTGTCTACCGTTCACCCTCTCTCTCTCTCTCTCTCTCTCTCTCTCTCTCTCTCTCTCTCTCTCTCTCTCTCTTACTGCCAACAGCAAAGGTTCTTATTATTCCTTCTCACTGGGTTTTGAACAAGGCACCACAGCAGGGTAGCATGCGCCAGGGGAGACAAGGGAAAACAAAGAGCCAGAGATATACAGGGGACACGAAGAACGCCAGAGAGCGAGAGAGAGAGAGAGAGAGAGAGAGAGAGAGAGAGAGAGAGAGAGAGAGAGAGAGAGAGAGAGAGAGAGAGAGAGAGAGAGGGAGTGATCTGAGAGGGGAAGATGAAATGTATCTAAGACAGGGAATAAGTCAAGTGATACACGTTTGGCTCAAACCCAGCGTCTGAGTAATACCCTCAAGTGTTGTCGCACGCAAAACCCAATCAGGAGGCCAGAAGATAAAGCAGAGAGAAATAAAATACCTGATTACCTAACACCTTTGTGGATAGAAGTCTTGAGAAGGCCGAGACCCAGACTAATACCAGGCTATACCTAAGGTATAGAAACTCCCTATGATGAGTACTGTAGGATGAAACATACCTCAGCAGTGGGTGACACTTACGCAATATCAGCATCACATTACGGCTGTGCGGTGCCAGTTTTCTCAGTTTCTCACGCAAAAGCATTGCTGATGAAATGTGTTTATAATATTGCCCCTCCACTTTGCCAAACCAGTTGTCCTCTGTAACGTGACCTTTCCTGTTCGGTACGCTTCTTACATGTGCTTTGAAATGGGAGAAGCGTGTTTGATGCCTGTCACTACAATTTATAGATTTGTTTTTGATACATCCTAGATACTGTCGGATCCAATTCCAAGATCTACTGTCAAAGCCTTTACATCACAAAAGTTCTGTTTGAAAACAAAATATCCGTAACACACAGTTATCTTTGCATAGTTTACAACAAACTGCAGTACAGGTGCTGTATTGTGTCAGATTACTAAAACACATCATCGAATTCTAATCTTTCACAATAAGAGCCCTGCTTGAGCCTGAGTTTACCTCCAAAACTAGGACAGGTG
>JAPMUY010004308.1:2500-30138 GCA_026901105.3 Galaxias olidus
ACAAACACACGCACACACACACTCACAGACACACACAAACACACGTACGCTCATACGCTCACACACAAACTTACACACACACACACACACACACACACACACACACACACTCACACACACACACACACACACGGGTTTATCAATGTTGATATAATGGGTTGATATTTTGTCTCTGTAGGAGTGCTGGCCGTGTTTCAAGCTATCGCTATCTTCGGATCCAAGTCTGTCATAGGAAAGATTTTCACTGATGACGAGTGAGTGACAAACAGGCTCTGAGCTGTGTGATAATATTAATAATGATTATTATTATTATTATTATTATCATTATTATTATTATTATAATAATATGTGTTATGTGGTATGTGTTGCGTAGAAATCCATCTTCATATAAAAGAGTTTTTATTTTCTTCTCATGACTGCTCTTCATCTCGATTTTCTGTTTCATGACAACACGATGTAAAAATACAAAAGTTCTGCACTTTCTGCCGTTCTAACTCTGTGTTTATTTCAGGAACATTGTGAGAATTGTAGCAGAGTGCCTGAACGTCTACACGTTCCTACAGTTCTTTGACGCTCTCTTGGTAAGTTCAATTAAACACTTTAGTTTTGTTTGATTTTGTTGTTTGTGTGAAATTTAAGGAGAACTGTTCTGATGGTGTGTGTGTGTGTGTGTGTGTTTGAGTGTGTGTTTGAGTGTGTGTTTGTGTGTTTGTGTGTGTGTGTGTTTTTGTGTGTGTGTGTGTGTGTCTCAGTGTGTGTGCTCGGGCGTCCTGGTAGGGGCCGGGAAGCAGAAGATAGCCGCTCTGTCCAATCTGGTGTCCTACTACGTCATAGGCTTACCTGTTGGCATCTCGCTGATGTTTGCTGCTAAGCTCAAGATATTAGGTAACAGCTCTTTTCTATTCTGTTTCATGTGATATTATTTACAACGTGTGTGTGTGTGTGTGTGTGTGTGTGTGTGTGTGTGTGTGTGTGTGTGTGTGTGTGTGTGTGTGTGTGTGTAGTTGAACATAATACCGTGGTGAAAATATTAGGCAACAGTTGTTCTTTTCCATTCTGGTACATTCTGCTATCCTCCCATCACCTCCTGTGATCATTTACAATGTGTGTGTGTGTGAGTGTGTGTGTGTGTGGATGTACTGGGGGTGGTGGTGGTGGTGGTGGGGGGTTAGAGTCAAAAGTGTGTGTGTGTGTGTGTGTGTGTGTGTGTGTGTGCGTGTGTGTAATGTAGATGTGTGCACATGTGTGTGGTGATTTTTTTGGAGGGGGGTCAGTATCTGTGTGTATGTGTGTGTGTGAGTCTACTTAACTGTGGTGTGGGAATATCCTTAACCTTGGTCTTTCCTTCTCAGGCCTTTGGGTGGGGCTGTTGGTCTGTGTGCTAATGCAGACTGTTTTCTTCGTCATCCTCATCTTCAAACTGAACTGGCAGAAGGTCACAGAAGAGGTAGGTTGGAGCTGAACTTACAAAACGGTTCTGCTGTTCAAAAGCTGTGTTAAGTGAGACTAGAACCTCGCTTACCAGGTAAAGTAATCAATACTACTAAGTAGACTGGCCATTAACTCCATGATAATACTACTACTACCATACTACTATACTATACTATACTATACTACACTGTCTTTCTTCTTTTTGATACAAATGTCTTAGGCCAACAAATTACTGTATAAGATAAAATCATATTAACAAAATGTCTTTTAGACTCCAATCCACTTTTTCAAGTCTGATAGCTATATTCTTTTGCTCAGGTGTAGATGTCCTGGATGAAAAGTTGAGAGACTGGCCTTAAAATCTTCAGGCACCTTCATTAAGCCGGACTACACAATTAGCCAGTTCTGTTTGAAATACCTTATTAAAAGAACATTAAAATTAACATACAAAATACATGTGTAAACTTTGGTAGGTACACCTGTTTTTTTAACATCCCTAAGCCTACATATTTCATTTAAAAATGTTTTGGTGGCAACTGTCAAACTAAATAATTTTAAGAGGTGCACTTTCTTACCAGCTAGTGGATCAATCTTGCTTTGGAAAATATCTGCTTTGTCACAATGCACAACCTAAAACTGCACATCAGCAAGTTCAATAGGCTAGGGATCAGTGATTTCTTAAGCTTACTGTTGCAGTAGTAAATAGTTGATTTCTTACAGATGTTAACCATTATCCCGAGGAAGCAGACATTTTCCAAACGGGTTAAATCATTGTTTCACCAAGGGTACAGTAAACGGTCTGTGTTAAGTCATGCTCTGTAGAGAGTTGGAGACGTAGATACACTCACAGCACTCAGCCAGTCATGTGACTTCACCCATGTTTATATCTTGGTTTAGGCTCATGCTAAATCAATTATAAGTCGACCCTGTAAAAGTAACAAATAATAAATAACAAATAAATAAATAATAATAATTTCTCTAACTGAGCCTAGTCTTTATGAAGTTGCACAGAATGGACACAATGAGGATAACATTTCACAATATATTCCTTCAATGTAAATGCTAAGAACCTAAAAAAGAGTAAGGCGGTCGATCATTTGTCTTTTAAACAACTATATGCTTTTTGGAATGCTGCCAAAGAAATGGCAAGCTTTAAAAATGAAACAATTAGCTGTGTCCAACAATATGTTTTATATGTTGATTGATTTGACCAAATTGATTGATGGAAGATGAAATCTAGACTCTAGTATCTAGTTAGAAAATTGCAAAGTAAACTGTTTCTGACAAAAAAAAATTATTCAATTTCTCATGCCATTACATTGCCTATACCTTGAATTATATTAATTTACTTATCAAGCGTAACCCTTGATGCTTGTATCGTAGGATAACTCAGCAACAAAATCCGCTTAATTTGTCAAATTAAAATGATATTTAAATTATGTCATCTGCTTCCGTCCTCTGCTTTGTCCTGACAGGCCCAAAAACGTGTGGGGAAGGGCACTCCAGTCACATGTGTGCCCTTGAAGCCTCCCATTGGACAGCCGTTGAGTGACACGCTTCTCCCTGAAGATACCACCAGCTCTGGCCCCGCCCCCACTTCCACGGTAACAACAATCATAGCATTAATGTCTCAAAGTGTTCAAGTATATTGGTTTATGATAAACTATACCGGTTTATATTCAATTATACAGTGCTCGTGTGTTATAAACTGTGTAATAAGGAAGGAATGTATTTTTATTTTCCTAGGTGGTGGAGGGTGCCAAACACCCTGGCTACGCCCCTGTTTACACCAAGGACACGGAGCTGAAGGCTGGACTGGCAAACACCAGCTCCAAACCCGCTGGCTACGCCCCTGTTTGCACCAAGGAAACAGAGCTGAAAGCGGAGCCAAAGGCTGTCCTGGAGGCTGAGGGGAACGGTAAGGGGGCCGTGGTGTGTGGAGAGGAGCTCGGCGGCGCCAGGGAGTCCCCCTGCAGCAAACCCAACGCTCCTCCCCTCTCCGGCACCCAGCTGGTCCTGCGGCGAGGTGTGACCATGCTTGTCACGCTGCTCATGCTGCTCATAGGGGTGGCGTTCCGCATCGCGTTCCCCCCACCGGAACCTTCCGCTCACACCAGGACCAACAACGGGACTCTGGACTGGGGCAACTACTCCTCGTCTGCCCCGGTTCTGGAACAGAGCTCCACCCTTTGAACCAGTTATTGGACGAAACAGGTCAGCAGGGAAACGCGAAAGTGGGTGGTGGTAGAAAGGATCAGAGCAGCTTTATTCTGGGTCAGTTAGGACGTCGTCTGTCTCATCTTCATCATCACTGTCATCATCATCATCATCATCATCGCTATAGCAATGCTGAAGAGGAAGAGGAAGGCATCAGGACAGAAAGACACACTCCATATCCCTCCATGGGAGACTAGATGTTGTGCTGAGGTCGTCGCGAGGGGTCTTTTTCGGTGTTGCTCTGCGTCAGGAATTAAATCCAGGATCATTGGTCCCACAGCGTTATCCTAACATACATAGATATTTTGATATCTTTTTTTTTTTTTTTAACTCTGATATTTTTTCAAAGCTTAAAGTTCCTAGAGGCAGTTTATCTGTAGGAGATGATTTTGGTGACCACTACCGTTTGCTTAGTGTAATTATTTTCCCTAACCGTCGCAAGGAAGACATGCAGAATTCTGGTGGTCACCGCATATCACTAGCACAATCAACGACTATACTCCAAGTGTGGGCATCTCTTCCTGATTTAGTGACACACTTCCTTGTGCCATTTCTTGGGTGATCGTGCCCGGTGGCAGACAAAATGAGTGTTAATTATTGAGACATCAAGAGGACTGATCTGAACCGTGATTTTTTTATTCTCCCATAGACATTACAATGTGCTATCAGAAGAAATGTGTTGATAATCCATTAATATAAAAAAGTTGCCTATAGTTGCTTTAATATTTTAAGTAAGATGAAATGAAATCAAGACATCTGCAATTGTTTTTGTTTTGCTGATTTCAGAAATTTGCTTTGATAGTGTACACTAACTCAGTTTGTGTGTTTCTGTAAGTTTAGCTCTCTTATTTTCTGTACAGCGATATTAGTGGTAGAGAAAAAAAAGATAGAAACAAATAATTTTGTGATAAAATAATATTAAGAGACTTATGAGGCATGATAAAAAGACTTAGCCGATTTCAGCCGATCAGATTTTTCCCTCGCAGGCTGTATTTTCAAAATGGCCGTGAAATGTAACTGATTCCGTAACTATCTGCCAGTATTACATCCTCTTTAGTTCATTTGTTAATATTTGAAGAGTATGATTCAAAATCAAAGTGTTTGAACCACATGGAAGATAGAGGTGCGAAAACAAGGCGGAGGAATGTTGTTGTTATGAAAGTTTTCAACAACATGGATACATTGTGCTGGAGCACTGGGACTCCATTATGTTGTCTGGTTCCTAGTCCCCAACATTCTAGAAATGTGTATTCCTGCCTTCAAAATCGGACATACATATAGTGACACACTATACTTACAAGCTATTTCAAAAGGTTTGCCCAATACCTGCCACACATCTGTGGTCTATTAGATATGAAATGTAATGCCAGGTTACTCCAAACACCAAAGCAGGAACTTTGCAAATTTTTCAGATTTCCAAAGATTCTGTTCAAACAGCCTTTAGAGACAGGATTAAGCAAAGGCTGCCTATGCCGTCCTGGGTCTTTCTACAGGATGTGTGGATCCCAGGAAGAATAGTTGTTACTGTGGCAACAACTAATGGGGATCCTTAGTAAACTAAACTGCCCTAAAATCAAGACAAATTACTAGTTTTTCCTAAAAGGGTTATCTATTAACACAGTACATATTGTATGTGGGGCAGATCCTGTTGTGGTCATTATAACACTGTATCTAAAGGCTGTTTGAACAGGGCTTAGCTTGACAAGTGCGCTCGTGCAATAATATTTTCTGATTTCTAACATTTAATTGAATGAATAAACAATATTAAAGAAAGCTATGGATACCTTGGATGTTTTGTTGTCATTAAAGTAATCCCAATTGCTAACAAAGATTTCACAAAAAAACCTTAAGAAGCGTTTATTTTAATATTATTTAAACACAATGTTAGGTGTTCAATGAGCATTCAACAATATATAGCAGTAAAGATTTAAGGCCTTTAAGAGCAATCTATTGACACAATAAATACAAAACTCTTTTTCCCATTGCACCAGCAGTCAATGCTGTTTTTTTCTCCACTCTTACAGAATTGCGTTATTGAATCCAATGACGTATGAAAAGGCATAAAGAACCGTTAATGACTGACGGGGTCTGTGTGAACTTAAGAAAAGAACGGCAACAAACTGTCATATTTATACCTCTCTAAAAAGTTTGTCTCAACAGAAGCTTCCTTTATGCACCACATATCTCTTAAGTAAGTTTGATATTTTCTTTCACAACATGCTGGGTCAAATAAAACAGTGACTCATTGCTTGTTTTAGTTGCTCTATCATCTACATCTGGAAACTATTTGTTAACAGCATGACAATGTGTTTATATAAGAGAGTGAAACACCAGCATCTACTTGTTGATTCATTTGTTGTTCCCCTCTACCAATGGATCACATTATTAGCTTATGTGTTTTATTACGCTAGCATTTACGTTACATTCACAATCGTCATCAGAAATTTCAACAGTCAAACCTTAAAATAAAATACAAACTCAACTACCTGTGAATGGATAACATAGAAATATTCCTAATCTATACATATACAGAACATTTCCTTTATATACTTAGTATTTGGTTTCTAGCTTCTTTTCAAGTGTGTTCCCACTGCTATCTTCTATGCTGGGCTAGTAGGCGGTAGTCTTTAGACCTTCTGAGACAGAGAGCGCCCTCTAATGGAGACCTGCCTGTACTGTGTACTGTGGCGTGGAGGTGAAGAGAACCAGATGTGGCACTGGCCCTGCAAAACCCTCAATGACCTTCCCTTACACCAAACACCTAACAGTTAGTTTAACTAACCGTCTTGAACCCCTAACGTTGTCTGAGGAGCATGGTGAGGTACTCGTTAGTGACCACGCCCGCAACGAGGATGACGAGCATGGCGAACACTGCCAGACCGCGCCGAAGAACCAGCTGCCTGACGGTTAACACCTCTCCCACTGTGTGGACAGCTGGTACCGGTCCGCGCTGGTCCGAGTGCAGGGTCTCCACGTCCTTATTACCCTCTGATAGGCATAGGTCAGTGGGGGAAACCGGAGAGGTCCTGACCCGAGACTGGGCTGGACCAAAGGAGTCGTCGACCCCTGTGATGAGGAGGGAAATGAAAAAGAGGAATGGAGGAGTTGAAGTTATAGCAGCAACAATAACTACATGAGTTTGATATTTGCTGAATAAAAGAAAAACAAATTGGTGTTCTATTAATTTATATGTTAATTTATACGTTTAACGCTTCCTTGAATCAGTGCATCCACACCAATTTTTTTTATCTTCAATTATTATTTCAGGTAAAAGAGAGACAGAGAGAAAGAGAGGGGGGGATAGATAGAGGAAGGGTGAAAGAGATAGAGAGAGGGGGGGGGACAGAGAGAGGGAGAGAGATATATAGAGAGAAAGAGGTTTACCCATGTTCTCCAAACCGAACACTTCCTCTGGACCCTTGGCAGCATGGACTCCTGACCTCACTAATGCCTGATCATGGACGCCAATGGCCAAAAAGAGACTGAATTATTAAGCTTAAAATGATGACAAACATGAAGTGTTTGTGCAGCACACACATACAAAAGTATACATACAACTGTACATACATACATACATACATAAATATACACACATTACTTACAATACATACACACACACATACAAACATTACATGCAATACATACAGTACATGCAAACATCCATCCATCCATCCATGCATCCACACATGCATACATACAGACATACAGTAAATACGCATTACGCACATACATACATACATACATACATACATACATACATACATACATACAAACATACAGTATATACGCATTATGCACATATGCATACATACATACATACATACATACATACATACATACAACATACATACAGTATATACGCATTACGCACATACATACATACACACATTCATACATACAGTATATACGCATTACGCACATACATACATAGATACATACACACGGTACATACATAGATACATAGGTGGATGGATGCCTTCATGCGCACTATACAATGGTTACGGGTATAAAATAGCTTATAGCAGCACCTACCTCCTTAGTGGCTTTCTCCCAGTCCAGTTTCCACAGGAGAATAGCCAGAAAAGTTGTCTGTA
This sequence comes from Galaxias olidus, assembly GCA_026901105.3. Lineage (NCBI taxonomy): Eukaryota > Metazoa > Chordata > Actinopteri > Galaxiiformes > Galaxiidae > Galaxias > Galaxias olidus. Next base: position 10,243 of record JAPMUY010004308.1, read on the forward strand.
GGATGACACAAACGAAAAGGCCCGACCACAATCCTTCAAAGGAGAAGGAATGGTTTCAGACACGTTACATGCAGGCCATGCAGCCTGTAGAAAGGCAACACCAGTCAAAATAAAACATGGCGCCATGCAGCCTGTATAAATGTAACACCAGTCAAAATAAAACATGCAGGCCATGCAGCCTGTATAAAGGCAACAGCAGTCAAAATAAAACATGTACGCCATACAGCCTGTACAAAGGCAACACCAGTCAAAATAAAACATGTACGCCATGCAGCCTGTACAAAGGCAACACCAGTCAAAATAAAACATGGCGCCATGCAGCCTGTATAAAGGCAACACCAGTCAAAATAAAACATGTACGCCATGCAGCCTGTACAAAGGCAACACCAGTCAAAATGGAACACAGTCCCAAAACGTCATGCTCAGATCCTCACCTATGATGCCCATTTTGGCGGCGAACATCAGCGTCACTCCGATGGGGAAACCGATCATATAGTAGCCGACCAAGGTACACAAAGCACCGACAACCTGTTTACCTGCTCCCCTCACAATCCCTCCCAGCACGCCCTAGAAAGACAAGAAACACGCTGCAATCACACGCATGCTTCACTGACACGTGCAATCGTGCACCATGGTGGTCAACGTCTTATTATGTTTTTTCATTTTTTAAAACGTAAATTGTTTCTCACCGCCGTGGCATCAGCGAGATGGAAAAATCCAAACACAACCATGATGTCAGCAACCCTGTTAACGATGACTCTGAGGAACAGATACATCAAGTTTATTATTAAAGTTTATTACTAAAGTTATTCAAGTTTAGTTTTTGATGTTGTATAATATATAGGACTAGGTGGATACTGTACATGAATGATACATGTGTGACCTTTGGGGGGGCAAGGTGATACATGTATGACCTTTGTAAGGTCATACCGAGCGACTCCAAAAGGCCAGTAACACTCTAGAAATGATATACAGTTTGTGAACATGAACAGCAGAGATAAACATTGGACGATGGACGATAACCTCCATGCGGCCTGGTTCATAGTTCATTGCCATTCAAGTCAGAATGAACAATGATCCATTTACAGTTGCGCCTTAATGGATAACTGCATATGGTACATCCCAATGACCTTTCCTAGGTTCACGGCGCACAGATATGCTAGGTGATGTAGCGCGTTTGATACTCACGATTCTGTGGTGAAAATGTAGCCAATCACATTTCTAGACGCTCCAAAGAAGGCTCCGACAAAACAGGAGACGATGACTAGATTGGGACACATGAGAAGAAACATTAAGAGCAGTTTAAAGAAAATTTAAATAAGCATAGATAAAATGCAGTAAAACATATTGGTATTGCCTGCAATTTTTTAGTTTGGTATTTATGGTCCTAAAGCTGTTTTACATAATTTCCTATCAAATCAAAGTTATTTTTGACATTATAAAGATTGGTAACACTACTTGTGTTACATAGACTAGTGGCTAATTTATCGTTGTTTGATCAAAATGGTTTAGATGTTTTTTGGTCATCTGGGTTGGTTGGTTGTTTGAGCAGATAGTTTGATACAAAGACAAGTGGCTCCTTTATCGTTTGCCCAAAATAGTTAGTATATTGGTCACGTTGGTTGGTCGTTGTTTTGGATAAAAACTATCTGGATAAAATAGTTGGTACATTGGTCATGTTGTTTGGTTAATTCAGCAGATAGTTTGGTCTTACATCCACAGATAAGGGCCACTTTGCTAGACAGTTTGGCCTGCTCAGTGTCACCCGCTCCCAAAGCATTCCCGACCCTCACACTGGCAGCGACTGAGAAACCTAGAGGGAACTAGAGACGAGACAAAACACTTCTTATCAGTAACTATTATACTGTATAATTAGTAAGGGGGATAGGTAGTGTTTAAAAACATTACATTATTATAACCCTTTTCGGCACATTTACCGAAATATATATTCAGTATATGCTTATACACACATGGCTATATATGTACAGTACTCAGATATGCCCCTATATAATTACATACACATGACCATATATGCACTGTTTTAACCCTTTACCATGTAGATATATAATTATATACACATATATGTGCAGTACTCAGACATGTATATACAGATAGCCATATATGTACTGTAATAACACATTATCATATATAACTATATGACCGACCATATATGTACAGTAATATTACATGACCATATATGTACTGTAATAACTCATTATTATACCATATATGACCATATATATAATAGCTCATTACAGTAATATATACATGACCATATATGCACTGTAATAACTCATTATCATATATATATTACATTGACCATATATATGTACAGTAATAATTACCATGTATGTACCATATATGTAATGTAATAACTCATTATCATATATAATTACATGACCATATATGTACTGTAATAACTCATTATCATATATAATTATATGACCATATATGTACAGTAATATTACATGACCATATATGTACTGTAATAACTCATTATCATATATAATTACATGACCATATATGTACTGTAATAACTTATTATCATATATAATTACATTACCATACATATATGCACAGTGCTTACCATGTAGGCAATGGTTGCCAGTGCATAGACCACAGACTGGGCTCCTAGCTCCGCCTCACTGATTAGACCGGCCAGGAATCCTCCGATCTCATAGGTCCACCATTCCAAACACATCATCAGCATGCTGGGGATAGCCAGCACGATGAAAGGACCCCACTCCTGCAGGCAGTCGCGGGACCACCCTATAGGGGTCAAAGGGTCAAGGAATGTGTCAGTGACGTTTGTGGCATATTTAGTGTTAAAAGTAGATACTTTTTTTTCATCTAATCTCTTCTTATTGAAAAGATACATCACGTTCCATGATCTTCTAGTTCCGGTTATTATCAGTTTTTGACAGATCAGTTTTTTAATTTGATTAATTTATCCATTGACGTTTGTACACAACAAATTTATATTTAGTGTTTTTGAATTTATTAATTCATATTTTTTTGTTATTGAATTTTATTAATTTATCCATTGAAGTTTGTACACAACAAATTTATATTTAGTGTTTTTGACAGTCACACAACTTGAAGATGAAAAATGTACGACTGCAGTGTCTCTCGACGTTATGGAAACATTAGACATTCATTCGTTTATTTACAACTTGACACATTAACATCAAGATTTCGTACTCATGTGCTACTCTCGTTCCAGTTTTCATGATGCAACATACTACTCCCACTTTTACACCACCTTGAACAGAATGTAACTCTCAGCTTTACAAAGACTTTGCACTTAAGGGTCAGCTTTATCATCCAATTTCAGCTAAAATAAACGCAGTCGACACTGTGCAGCGAGACCACGTGTCTTTGTAGTGTCAAGTAGCATTCACTTTATAAATCGTATACAAAAATACTCGTTGGTTAAGAAACAACTGCGTCAAGTTTCAACAATTGCTTGAGTGTTTTAACTAAACTCCCTCAAAAGCGAAAAGGCTTCCTCACCCCCCCAAGTAGGTTTGTGTAGTCCTCTCCAGATGATGTAGACGTACAACAACACAGCCAGGGAATACTGGGAAATGGAGTTGGCAGCCGCAGACCCCCTGAAACGGCCAGTATAAGACACACAAACCACAAAGTCATTCTCTGGTTGAATGGTATCGTCTAAAGTCAGAAATAAAGGCTGTGGACTCCGTTTTGTGAATATGTGTATAAAGGGATAATAATATTAATAGTTAATTTACATATTATTGAAAAAGTAAATTTAAGTGTGCCTTTCTAGAAGCTCATCGACACAAAAACACGGAAGGCATTGTGGTGAATGTTTTGTAAATGTTAGTGTTATGGGATGGTGGTACTCACCAAAAACACGGAAGGCATTGTGGTGAATGTTTTGTAAATGTTAGTGTTATGGGATGGTGGTACTCACGCTACACCCATGTTCAGTGGATAGAGGAAGACGAAGTTGATGACCGCATTGAGGACGTTACCTATAGCTCCAGTGATCACCTGAGGCCAGATGATGCCCTGCGAGGAAGAGAATAAATGACTTCCCTCGTGTTGAAAACATCCCTCGCCTTTTAGAAAGACACTGGCATGGTTAAAACGAGGCAGTTATGGGCTCTTTAAATTAACAAAAGAAGCAAACGCTGCTACTTTAAATTATTGTAATAAATGTTATTGTTAATATTGTTATTACTGCACCTGATTCTGTAGATACCTCCCCTGTAGTTGGTACATGAAGGCTGCCTGTAGAGAGAGAGAGAGAGAGAGAGAGAGACAAAAAGAGAGAGAGAGAGAGATTTATTCACTTATGTACCTACACTTTACTGCATTTTACTGCTTTATTTGCACTTCTGGTTAGATGCTAACTGCATTTCGTTGTCTCAGTACGTGTACTCTGTGCAATGACAATAAAGTTGAATAAAGATAAAGATAAAGATAAAGAGAGAGTGAAAGAGAGTGAAAGAGAGAGAGAGAAAGAGAGAGAGAAAGAGAGACAGTGAGAGAGAGAAAGAGAGAGAAAGAGAGAAAGAGAGAGCGAGAGCGAGAGTGAGAGAGAGAGAGAGAGAAAGAGAAATATCAAAATGAATGAGGCACGTGAACCATCTCTGTGGAAAAATCAATCTGACACCAATATATAGGAGACTCGACAAAGCACACACACACAGCCTACTGGACATGGTATAGGAGACTCAGCAGAACACACGCGCACGCACGCGCACGCGCACGCACACACAAACACACAGCTTACGGGTAGGTATGGTGGGCAGGAGACTCCATAGAGCCTACTGGTAGGATATGGTGGATAGGGTCTATTAGGAGGAATGTTGAAGATAGGATGGTAAGACTTACAGGCAGAGCTGGCATGAAGATTTTAACATAGAGCTGGGAGAGCCTGTATAGTGCAGAGAAAGAGGAGAGAAAGGGAGAGAGGGAGGGAGAGAGAGAGGGAGACGGGGGTAATGTATAAAGTCAAACTAAAATGAAGACAAACCCATAGTTGTAACATAATTTTTATGTTTTTACTCTGTTACTCAGCACAGCCTATAATATAGGACTAAAAGTAGCAGATGAAGAGTCTGATGGTGATGGTGGAGAGAGAACAAGGCTGACCTCGCGACCTCGTGGCTCTGCCGTACCGCCAGTAGGATGGGTTCTGTGTTGATGAGCAGAGCCCAGCAGGGGAAACACGCGAGGAGTAGAATCAGAACTCCCCTTTGTAGAATCACCCCCACGCGCTTCAGGTTACCGCTCCCATACGTCTGCAACAGAGGAAACGTAGCTAGGGTGGGGTCGGAGAGACTCGCTGATCCTCGGAGGAGCTTGGGCTGCTGGGGCTAAAAGCAGCGGTAACCAAGCGGGCATTACGACACGCTGTTAAGATGAACAGGTTCGCACCGAAAACGAAGAGAAACAGCAGGAACGAGAAAACAAACTTGATCCATTGAAACATTATTGAGATGTTTTTATAACGGACACCAGGCTTCTCTGGGAATATTTGAGAAAACTTTCACGTGTCCTGGTTAAGTAAATAGGCGAGAAGAATATATAGGGAAGACCGCGCGTTGAGTGATTCTGGGACAGCGTTTTATTTACCCAAACCGCAACCCAACCTATTTACCTGAGATATGAGCGTATCGCAGGCGGAGGCCAACCCTGCCCCGATGGAGACGCCGGTGACATTGATCACCTATTTAATAGAAATACATGAATTAAATCGATAAAAAATCACAGGCCTATGTCAAATCTTTAAAACAAAGATCGCTTAAATATAATATGTACAGTATGATACTATAAAAAGTTGAAGGCTTGTGTGATGAAGCATGCATAATTACTGGGGGAATAGGCTATACTCACCGCTATGGCAAGAGCCACTCCAGCCAACTCTTTGCTTCCCAGGTGACCACAAAACACGGTGCTGACAAAACTAATCAGGAATATCATCAACTGTGAGATGAACTGAAAGCCCCCCGCCGCCCCCAAAAGCAAAATATTTGTTAAAAAATGCAGCTTGCAATACAATACCAGTCAAAAGTTTGGACACACTGAATGGGAAAGTGACGTGTCCAAATGTTACGTCCACCCTTTTGACTAATAGGCTACTTACTGTATGTGGTGACTTTGACTATAGTTTATTCATGTCATGTGACTATTTTTTTCCATTTGAGCAGTAAAAGTCCGTTTGAAGACATACCGTGAACAGTGTTCAAATTTGCTTAGTCTAAACAACTCATACTCAACTCAACTTACCACTGGTCCGACTAATACAAAAAGTTGGGATAATTCATTTCTGTAGTTAACTGGTATCCATCTGTTGATGTATTCCAAACAGCATCCGCAGCATGTAGTGCGTGAATCTACGGGATCATTAGGCGAGTCTATTCCGTTACAATTTAGGTTAACCCCGTTGCTTTCGGAGGAGACCGTTTTGGAGACTCCAGTATCTACACCCATGTTGCAAGAAAAGTGCTAAAAAGGATCTATACAAGAATAATACAAAGCGTAAGGCATCTGACTTTGAGGATTGCTATAAATTGGTTCTATTCACAGCTGGTTAAGCAACTGCAATCCGGCACATCGCGAGCCTGCATTGCCAACACGTGCCTCTGAATTTTTTGGGCCGGCACATTGCGCACTGGGCCAACCCACTTCATCACCCGCCCCTTCCCTTTTTTGGGAGGCCGGCCTTTGGTGCTCCTTCTATTTAGGTTATGGTGTATGAGTGTGACTGAAGGGGGGATTCTTATTTAATTCTATTGAGAGTGTTTGTTATTTTCATGTATCTATGTGGGATGTATGCTAAACGGAGTTGGTATAGCCTATTATAAGTAGGGTGACCATATTCCCAGGAGTCAGATACGGGACAGGTGTCCACTAGAATTTTTTTTTAGACAAATTCAAGCCCATTTCCTGAATTTCTGATAATTATGGATATTAATATTGAACTTATGCACACACGTGCGTGAACACACACATTAGGGCAGTGGTTCTCAACCTTTTTAAATCGCGACCCCCCAGAACAATGAGATTGGTGTCCACGACCCCCCCCCCCCCCCCCCCCCCCCCCCATGGAGTGAGAGCGTGAAGAGTGTCATTTGCGTGACTCTCAATGCGTGAGAGTTTGCAGCTCTGCTAACCCTTGTAAGGCTATACTTTCGTTGCATTGCTGTGCGTCGTTCGTCGTGCGTACTGTCTGTGCCTGCAGGGTGGACGGTCTGGCCACCGGGAAAAGTTTTTAAATTTAAAAAGCGCCAAATGAGAGACATGTCACGCGTGGCTTCAAATGGCCCTGTAGAGAGGGCACTGCGGTGGAATGGTGGGCTCATTACTCAAATCTGTTAAGATTTCACTTCACCCTACAAAATTAAGGAATCTCTAAGTGCACACACAGACACCAACTAACTTGAAGAGATATGGAGAAAAGCAAGAAGTGGAAAAGTGGGGCCAAAATGTTTTAATGATCACACTATTTGGTGCTGGAGAAATACGTAGCTAAATTTAAGTTAGCCTATGTAAATAACCCACAATGATGCTGGACATTGCTGGTGCATTAATAATAGCCTGATAATAACTTTAATTTAAGAGCGCCTTTCTGGAAACCCAATGATCACTTTACAAATACAAGGAAGCAATCTATTTAAAACAATTAAAAACAAGTAAGAGAAACATAATCAGATTAAGAACAGTAAAATCAGCACAGGGCAGTCATAGGCCTATAAAAAATAACAGGTCTGTCTTTTTTGTGTGGTTTTATTTTGGTCTTTTAAAAGTTAGTGTGCCTTTTTGCAGATGATGTGGTTCTGATGGCATCATCGGTCTGCGACCTGCAGCACTCATTGGATCGGTTCGCAGCCGAGTGTGAAGCGGCTGGGATGAGGATCAGCACCTCCAAATCTGAGGCCATGGTTCTCAGCAGGAAACCGATGGATTGTCTACTCCTAGTAGGGAATGAGTATTTACCCCAAGTGAAGGAGTTCAAGTATCTCGGGGTCTTGTTCTCGAGTGAGGGTAAAATGGAACGAGAGATGGGCCGGAGAATTGGAGCAGCGGGTGCGGTATTGCAGTCGCTTTATCGCACCGTTGTGACGAAGAGAGAGCTGAGCCAGAAGGCAAAGGTCTCAATCTACCGGTCTATCTTCGTTCCTACTCTCACCTATGGTCATGAAGGGTGGGTCATGACCGAAAGAACGAGATCGCGGATACAAGCGGCGGAAATTAGTTTCCTCCGGAGGGTGGCTGGCATCTCCCTTAGGGATAGGGTGAGAAGTTCAACCATGAGGGACTCGTGAGGGACTCGGAGTAGAGCCGCTGCTTCTTTGCGTAGAAAGGAGCCAGTTGAGGTGGTTCGGGCATCTAGTAAGGATGCCACCTGGCCGCCTCCCTAGGGAGGTGTTCCAGGCACGTCCAGCTGGGCGGAGGCCACGGGGCAGACCTAGGACCAGGTGGAGGGATTATATCTCCACACTGGCCTGGGAACGCCTTGGAATCCCCCAGTCAGAGCTGGTAAATGTGGCCCGGGAAAGGAAAGTTTGGGATGGCCTGCTGGAACTGCTACCTCCGCGACCCGACCCCGGACAAAGCGGATGATGATGATGATGATGATGATGTGCCTATCTCCATGCAATGGGAGGTTGTTCCCAGACCCCGGCTAAGACACTGTGAGACCTCACCCCAGTCCCACTGAGCAGATGGAAAGCATCAATTGTATAGGCAATGTGTTGCAGCCAAAGCACAAGGCAGAACATTATAAATAAAATATGTTTGGCTAACTTGCTATTAAGCCAAAATTGCTAATATGCCTGCACGTGTTGCAAATGTTAATCTCCTTCAGCCCCAAATAATATAGATTGTTAACTGTAAGGCATAGTGCAGTATATATATTATCCAGTATGTCAAAGAGAAAATTCAAACTGAGCGGTTAATGCGCATATACTGGGCGGTTAATGCGCACATACTGAGCGAGACTCTTTTGATGGCTCTTTATAGGGAGTAAGGACCTGATAATTGATGGCATCATAGAGAGAGAAGTGACCAGCTCAAGAAATTGCATAGTCAATGAATTTAAGATGCCTCCTTGCCCGCCTTGCCGGTAGTTATAATACAAAGCCAGGTTTCCCAACACGGGTGTAGAACAAAGTTATGGACCCTATACACAAGCCATTTCAGTAGGCCCCCTTCCTCTCCCTTATTATTATTATTTTTTTTTTACAAATAATTGAGCCTATACTGTGCACGTGAATCTGTTGGATATAATGTTGGTAGATATAATGTTGGTATGTTATGTTGGTAGATATAATGTAATATGTAATTTAGGCCCAATGTTGGTAGACATAATGTAGTATAATATTGTAGCTATGATGCTTATTCATTTATAATAATTTTGGACATTATTTGGATAATGCCTTTATAATTAAAATGGCTTTGCACTACCCTAGACTATATTTGTGATTTTTTATCCTGCCAAGTTTAAGATTAATTTTCATTTAAATTTTCACACTGTTTTTCCAGGGGAAGGCCATTGCTCCTTTCCAAACTTGTCCACTCTTGCAGTTTGTAGCAGTGTTGCCTATCAGGCCCACTTTGAGTGATCGGTTACATTGTGCCCAAAAAAAGGTTATATTCTTAGCCTCGCGCATCATAAGGATATTATTTTGTTCTTACTGAAACAAGGTAAACAATGTGTCCCGTTCTTTGGTTTCGTAGTTCATTGCACAAAGGAATATTATTTCTTATATGACACTACATTGCATTGCTAGCATATAGGCCTACATGGTAGAAAACAATTACCTGTTTAATTGATTGACTGTAATGTAGATGTATGTAAACAATCCGTTTTCAATATTAGCCAGAAAAGGACTGTACAGTATAGGCCAACCTAATTTCTAACCATTTCGTCTTTACTTTAAAGATCACGTTGTTTTGTATCATCTTTTGGTGATGTAGGCCATTGTAGCCCATTTGCTTTATATTTGTTGTGATATAACGCGCAACAGCCAGACTTCAAACATTCGGGTTAAAGCCGCCAATAAGACATAGCAACGCCAGCACACAACTCGTTTAATCGATGGTCAAAGTTTTCCCTACAAATAGCAAAGAACATAAAAGGTGAATGAAGGAGGGTATTTTATTTCACGTAGGAGATCATTTCTGATAGTCCGTCAGACAGGGTGTAGCCACGAAGGGGAAAACTTGATTATCGGGCTAGCGATTTTGTCAGCCCTGCAAATATTTGCTCCAACAGCTAGATTCGTGGCTGACTGCCTTCAATCAACTGCGGATTTTAGCTTTAAACCATTCTGTTTTGTGCTCACCTTTCTTATGAAAAAAAAATTTGTTAGCAGTTGTTTTCCCTCATTTCGCTTTCCTTCTCATTCCTTTCATTCTTTATTTTTTGGTTCCCCGATTTCCCTTTCTTGAGGAAAGACATGCTGTGATTAGCTGCGTTTAGACTAAAATCGTTGTCTTACAGGTGCGGACTAAACCATTATGACCTTTTGGAAGAGGGGCCTCAGAGACCACCAGGCCTATTTTTTTGGGATACAAAGTTCAGTTTCTCAATCGATTTATTTAGTCAATTTTTATTTAGTTGTGACTTTGTTACACTAATAACTTATAAATAACAAACTGCAAACAAAAACAAACTTTTTATTAATGGCTTCCAAGGGCCCCCACCCCCATTGGGGCCCTGGGTACTCAGTCCCACTTTTCCCCCCACTTCGACGCCCTGTCCCGACATCATGCCCAAGTGGATTTCGTCTTCCCTCGAAGAGAGCGCACACCATTTCCGATGAGAACGTGTGAGTATAGCCAACTTGGGGTTGTTATAATTTATTTATTTTAATTTTAATTTTTTTCATTGCAGGCTTCAGGTATTTTCAGAAATGAAATGCTGTGTAATTATCGTAATGTATATGGTGGGAGTCGAACCAATTATATGAGACAATGCGCGGTGGGTTATTGTTCAGCCAGCCGGGTCACGGGTTCGTTTGGGCCGGTCTTTAATCTCCAGTTTCTCCCTGCATCTGCACTGTCTGGAGAGTCCGTCATTAACATTAATTTAACAGAATCTTTTATACATAGTTTATTATAGATCCGTTATGTATACTGTTGAATTAATGTTCTTGTAAATATGAATTGAAGGGTTTTATAAATGATAAAACACCAGCACACCAAAACCTGGTTTACTCCATAGATACTTATATTGATCAATATTAGCAAGTCGAGTTATGATGAAACCTTCAATCAGTTGTTGGAAGTTTAAAAGTAAGAATAAAGGCAGTTTTTTTTAATATAAATTCAGAACTATACAACACGCAAATTCGTCAACTCCTCATCCATGACATAAAAACCTGGTTGATACCAGTAAACTAAGCCTACTTCAATAAGTGTTACATAGGTTGAACATATGCGCGTTGTGGCGTTTTTACACCAAATTGACAGGTGAGGGGGATTTCATGACCAGGTTGATCAATCAGGATGACAAATGATAAATTATAAGATACAGATGTGTGTAGATATACAGCATGCTGCATTCCTCAGCCATGTCACTTTGAGACGTGACTTGATGCTGACTCAGGGGTTTCTCATAGCATGACTGAGTGACGGTTTTATGTTAACCCACCCATACAATTTAAAATATGATTCAACAGTGGTGGTAACACTCTTCTTTTTTTCAAAGTTAGGAGTCATGGTCATTTTATCATAGCTTTAAAAGTCTTCAAGTTGTTTTCTATGTATAATCAGGTTGTAGGAATGTATTCAGAATGAATCACACAAGCATTGACAAAGGAAATATAGCTAATTTGTCAGTGGACCCACTGATGCCAACCTCTATCAGTAGAGCATGCTGAGAGTGGAGTCCACAAACCTTTACAGAATACTTCTACCTTGGAAACAACATGTCCCTGGCTTAGAATAAACAGGTGATAGTGCTGAAAGACACGGGTGAAACCGTCATACTTTCAGTTCTTATCAACTCACCAGACGTGGTGACCTTTCAGTATTCTTGGTATGTGATTAAGGTGATTATGCCACTGCAATCAATAAACAATAATTATGCAAATCATGATATAGGCCTAGAAATATTATTATGTGAAGTATGAAGGTGACAGGTTACGCTGATTAATAATAAATACGCTAAATGTGAACAAAAAACACAGTTTCACAGAAGTTGGCTGTCAATCATGTCTAACTATTGCCTATTTCAGATTAGACTGTGTTCATTACAGAGTTCTGACTCTGCGGTGTTTATATACCACCATAATTTTTCTTACTCAAGCTATTCCCCGAGTTGCCATGGTGACCGGTCTCTTATTTAACCTGGACGTGCGGAGTGACATAACGACGTGAGCACAGCGCTGTCCAACGTGATCGCTGAAGCATGACGTTAAATGACTTGTATTGTATTTTTAACCATAAAAACACGCGTGAAATATGGGTGTAATCATCACTGATCAGACGTAACTGCATGTTCATAAGGTAGCTCAGTAGAGTACGACCTGTTCTTAGACACTTGGAATCATTAATTTCAGCGTGTGTTCCAGAACCCTGTTGCAGTCACGGATAACAGGTGTCGATTATTACAGTAACACGTTAGGAAATCGGTCAAACCGAAAGATTAACTTTGTCTTACGTTGTTTTTGGCCTTCAATTCACACTAAGCATATTAAACATCCCTGGTCCACACACACTCTGACTTTAACTTTAACTCCAAAAGCTTTTCTTTAGTAATAACATCAGAAACTATATTTAGTATACCTGTCAGATTGTTCTTAATGTCTAGCTGTCACAGTCACTCACTGACATTAGAAACTACCTAGTAGGTTTGTGAGTGACACATCCAATTAGATTATATATAACTAGAAGATCACCTCACCAAGGACAGGTTACGGCCTAAACGGACAGTCCTGCTTGAATTAAACACATGACAACATTTTCTACTCAAGAGTCAACTGGGTTCAAAGTTCAAAACTAGACCAAATTAAATGAGGTCCTATGGGGTCCTATTTACTTTATCCCTGAGTTAAATCAATTTCTTTTAGGTCAGTCAACTTGGGCCTACTTTGTTCACAAAATAATATTTTATTGTATTGTATTGTGATATGTGATATATGTTTCTCAACTACAGAACCAGTCAAACGTTTGAACACTTTTTCACTTAAATGGAAAAGTGTGTCCAAACTTTTGACTTTTACTGTATGTGTAACCACACCTTGGCACCAGCATCAATTGTTTTGAGTGTAACCCAAGTGGCTTCTGGGATCGGGTGGACCACTTTCTAAAGGGGGCAATAGATTTCAAGATTCAGATCAAGTCCTATTTGTGATTTGTTCTGTAAATGTAAATAAACATCAACAACTATGCCTAAAACAAAATCTTAAGACTTTACTGCTCTCACAGAGGTTTTGTGTACATGTAATACTAACAACCATCCTGCAGAGGGAGCTAAAACACTGCCATTGGCTTGTCAGAGGCATCGGGAGCACTGTACACTCGGGTAGGTTGACGTTGAAAATGAGCGGTAACATTCCATTTACTAATTCCCTCTGTGAATTGCTGAGTTGACTGATTTGCAGCCCACATATATACTGATAGACATGACACATATTGATGTTATTCGTTCACTGTTTTGAGAAATAAGGCCTTGTTGCAAGATACGAAAAAAAAACACACACCACCAGCTGCAATATGACAATTGCTGAAACAGGTTTTAAACCCATAATGCAAAATTTCTAAAAGCAATACAATTTTATCCATTATCGTTTTTAATGGAGACTGTGCCACGTTTTTCTCTTTTTTTTCAATAGAATCTTCACATTTGCAAGCCAATCATTATTTGAAATAAAACAATAACACAAATGTGTATTTTTTGCGGATCATCAATGCAACAGTCAGATTTCATAAAGTACAAGCCTGTTCCACCCACATTACTGATACTGGTGCTGTGCTTAAATACCATTCAGAAGGGAGTACATTGATCCTCTGCCAATGTCTGTAGCTCAGAGATATGTGTGTGTGTGTGTGTGTGTGTGTGTGTGTGTGTGTGTGTGTGTGTGTGTGTGTGTGTGTGTGTGTGTGTGTGTGTGTGTGTGTGTAAGAGAGATAGCAAGAGCGAGAGAACGAGAGAGAGACAGAGAGAGAGAGAGAGAGAGAGAGAGAGAGAGAGAGAGAGAGAGAGAGCAGAGAGAGAGAGAGAGAGAGAGAGAGAGAGAGAGAGAGAGAGAGAGAGAGAGAGGGACACACACTTGTGAAGAGAGACCATGTGCTCTGTCATTATAAGTTTAATTAGCATTTGATATGAGGTCAACGAGTTCATGAACAAACCAACGGACCGTTTGTATCTTTTGGACAGTGTGTCTTTGCCCAACCAGAGTGATTCCAGCACTGTCCTTTTTGTGACAAGGTGAGCAACCACTTTCCAGAAGAATAAATATAATTTAATACATTTTACATTATTTAATGTTTTTAGCCTGTTTCAGTACAGTAAAAAAAGCCATTTGAAACTTAAATTTATACATTCAACATAATTTGTTTCCGCATGCTGATGATTAAAATTTTAAAAGTTAAAAAGCCTAGTTAAAAGTCCTGTTCGTTATTCCGCTCAGTGATCAAGTCAGATGAAGGTGATGTGTTTTGTTATCTTAAAATCTTAACTTCAATCATTAAATCTCTTTGACTGTCAGTGCTCAAGAGGCTCCAGCCCCCCCCCCCCCCCCCCCCCACACACCGCATAGGATAAGCGGAATAGCTAATGGATGGATGGATGGACTGTCAGCCATAAAAAGCAACAACAACGGACCTCTCTCTTCTCACGTTTCGTCCGCATCAGTTTCTAAATCCCTACCTTAATTCTTCTCGGCCTGTGTCTCCTTCCTTCCTTTGTAGCCGGGATGGCCATGACAGAGAGTGACGGACAGGAGAGGGTAGGGATGGAGGGTGGTGGTGGAGTGTGTGTGGGGGAAAGCCAGGGCCTGTCTTTCTGGTTGGCTGGACCCCAGGACTATGAGGAGATCATGTCCATCTCGGAGGACATCTACTGGGGCAACGACTACCTGCCCCACCGGTACCACAGCTGGATGGGTCAGCCCAGTAGAGTGGTCCTGCTGGCCAGACGGGGAGACACACTGGTGAGGCTTTGACGGTGTGTCAGTGGGGCTGTGTGTATACTCTCAGACAGACAGGGTGTCAGGGAGGTCAGACAGACAGACAGACAGACAGACAGACAGACAGACAGACAGTCAGACAGACAGACAGTCAGACAGACAGACAGACAGACAGTCAGACAGACAGACAGACAGACAGACAGACAAACAGTCAGACAGACAGACAGACAGACAGACAGACAGAGGGACAGACAGACAGACAGACAGACAGACAGACAGACAGGGAGGGAGGGAGGGAGGGAGGTCAGACAGATAGACAGACAGTCAGACAGACAGACAGCCAGACAGACAGGCAGACAGTCAGACAGACAGACAGACAGACTGACAAACAGTGAGGAAGGCTGGAAGGCAGACAGACAAACAGTCAGACAGACAGACAGTCAGACAAACAGTCAGACAGACAGACAGACAGACAGAGAGAGACAGGCAGGGAGGTCAGCCAGACAGACAGACAGGGAAGGAGGGAGGGAGGTCAGACAGACAGACAGACAGACAGACAGAAAGGGTGATCTGACAGACAGACAGACAGACAGACAGACAGACAGAGAGACAGGCAGGGAGGTCAGCCAGACAGACAGACAGACAGACAGGGAGGGAGGGAGGTCAGACAGATAGACAGACAGTCAGACAGACAGACAGACAGACAGACAGGGTGGTCAGACAGACAGAAAGGGTGATCTGACAGACAGACAGACAGACAGTCAGACAGACAGACAAACAGTCAGACAAACAGTCAGACAGGCAGACAGACAGACAGAGAGAGACAGGCAGGGAGGTCAGCCAGACAGACAGACAGGACAGAGAGAGACAGACAGACAGACAGACAGAAAGGGTGATCTGACAGACAGACAGACAGACAGACAGACAGTCAGACAGACAGACAGACAGACAGACAGACAGAAAGGGTGATCTGACAGACAGACAGAAAGGGTGATCTGACAGACAGACAGACAGACAGACAGACAGACAGACAGACAGACAGACAGACAGACAGACAGGGATGACAGGATGGGGTGGGGTTTGTTTTTAGCTGAGCAGTCACTGGCCGATTTGGCACTATGAAACTGATACTTGGATGGTGTGATGGTTTTTAAACAGTTGTGTTCTTTTGTTGTGGAAATGATTTCCAATTGGTCGGAATGTTTATCCATGACGTTTCAAAATGACTACTTTCTTATTGGTATTTAAATCAACGCGGCACTTCACTAACATTATAAGTATGGCATTTTCTCTCTTTACTAGATAAGACTACTAGTCAAAACCTAGCTCATATGACAAAAAAAAATCACGAATCATTAAATCTTGTATGTTTTTTAAACCCCAAAATTAAGCAGAAAAAAAAAATGGTGAAACTACCACGTCCCCGTTCACCCGCGGGTTATACCGTGTGTTGTTTCAGATATCCCTGGAGTCAGGTGTGGTGGTGGACGGAGGGGAGACGCTGGTGGTGGAAGGCTTGAGAGTTGCTCCGGGTGAGAGAGGCAGGGGAGTGGCGGGGATCATCCAGAGCTTCACTGAGGCATACGTGAGGCAGAGGTTCCCCAGCGTTAAGAGAACTAGACTGACCCGTAGCGACGACCCAGGGGAGGGCCATCTCATCATGCTGGACAAACGGGTGGGTGAAAACGTAAAACTTTTTTATTTATTTATAAATAAATAAATTGTTGATAATGTTATAGACTTTCATGAATAAGTCGCGTTATTTTATTTAAGTACGTAATGGGAAGTGATATTAATTTCAGTATCCTTCAGGAATATTTGTTTATCTATATTATTAACCATTTCAAGATGATACATGGAAAACAATAAGCGAAAATTTCAATATGGCATTACCAGGTATCAGTAACGATACTGTAATGCACATAATATGCGTTCTCTCAAGGCTCCGCCCGTCCTTATCAATTCCCCTCTAAATATGCTAAGCTGGATACGAGCTTCGACACCATAATTGTGTCGCGTGCTATCGGAGTGGCATCACGTCAGATAAAGAGGCCTGGCTGTAGAATCCACACAAACTGTGCGGTTGGGGAAATAAAAACAATAATGGTGTCCAGTAGCTGAAGCTAATGGTAGTTCTGTTTTTAATGATGATTTTATGAAGCTTTAATAATCTGCTCATTCACACATTGATTGAAGTTTTTTTGATCAAGCATTTTGTTTTGGATCGAGAGTTCTGAAATAGATTAACCAAACAACAATACAAAACAATTAAGACCATTAAAAACCTTTATTTGTATAGCTTTTTTCCCAGACAAGAGGTAAAAAAAACAAAAACGTGCCGAAGTGAAATAAATACAAGAAGGCCTACACAAATGTCTTGGGTGCAAGAAAAAAACATGGGGGGGAGATGTATTAAAATACTTAAATATTTGATCAAATTAAAAGGCCTGGTCATTAAAATAAAACAAAATAATGAATTTTTAAACCAAAATTTCAGACACAATTGAAAAATATCAACCCTTTAACCGCTTGTGAGAGTAAATGCCCATAGCGGCCTTTTGTCTTCAAAACAACCATTGGAAAGCCTTCTGTGTGTTTAAAGGACATCCTTAAACTGTTTTCCAAATAAAAACACAATCATGCCTCAGGCCATGGCGACTTAAGTAAATCCATGGAGGGCTTTGTGAGCTAATAAAATATAATGGGAGGTCCCATGGGTTTTCGTCGGCAGAGTTACAATTGGCTGCACACGCGCATCCACCTACAATTGCTTTTATGCCAATACGTGCTGGCAAACGCTCGCTAAAGCCTTTTCACGCGCTGCTCCCCTTGAAATGGCATTGCGGCCAGAAAATAGCTCAATAGCAGGTCAAAGTAGGGATGACTTGTAATAAAACAAACAAAAAACTAACAAACGTTTTTGTTATAATTTTCTTGTTTCTATTTGTTTTACAAAGTGAAATAAATATATATTATTATTATTATTATTATTATTATTATTATTATTATTATTATTATATATAACAAGTTATGTGTCAACATAAATTGTAAAATGTATCAAATAAAGCTGGTATACTGAAAATAATTATTACAACTCAATGTATACATTTAATAAATACAATATCACAGCTGCTATAACGCATCATATCAATTGTAATTTGATGGTGATGTTTCTCACACAATGACTCAAGGATAATCCTTATCAGTTGAAAACAGACCCCTTAGACACACACACACACACACACACACACACACACACACACACACACACACACACACACACACACACACACACACACACACACACACACACACACACACACACACACACACACACACACACACACACACACACACACACACACACACACACACACACACACACACACAGAGTTCCCATTCATAGTTTGGGGGCTGGCAAAGAGACAGAAGATGAAAAAGGGGCTGATCTACACAGTATTAAATCTAATGTTCTGCTTTGCCTTATTTTATAAACAACCAGATTTAGACTCCTCCGTGTTGCTCCTGGCTGAGGGATATACTCTCTGCATTCCCTCCTTCCATTTTGCCTCATAGTGCCCTTTGAAGATGCAGTGCAGATACACCATTTCCACATCCTTGTCGATTCAAAAGATCATAATCATATGTTTTGCGAGCAGATTTTACATAATGGCTCTGGGCCTTTTTTGTTGTTGTTGCATGGACACCATTTCAGCCTCATCCATATGTCCGCTAGCCCCCTCTCTCTCTCTCTCTCTCTCTCTCTCTCTCTCTCTCTCTCCCTCTCTCTCTCTCTCTCTCTCTCTCTCTCTCTCTCTCTATCTCTCCCTCTCTCTATCTCTATATCTCTCTCTCTCTCTCTCTCTCTCTCTCTCTCTCTCTCTCTCTCTCTCTCTCTCTCTCTCTCTCTCTCTCTCTCTCTCTCTCTCTCTATTCTCTCTGACCCTCCCTCTCTCTGTCTCTCTCTCTCTCTCTCTCTCTCTCTCTCTCTTTCTCTCTCTGTCTGTCTCTCTCTCTCTCTCTCTCTCTCTCTCTCTCTCTCTCTCTCTCTCTCTCTCTGTCTCTCTCTCTCTCTCTCTCTCTCTCTCTTTCTCTCTGTCTCTCCTCTCTCTTTGTCTCTCTGTCTCTCCTCTCTCTCTCTCTCTCTCTCTCTCTCTCTCTCTCTCTCTCTCTCTCTCTCTCTCTCTCTCTCTTTCTCTCTGTCTCACCCTCTCTCTGTCTCTCTCTCAATTTCAATTTCAATTTCAATGCTTTCTTGGCATGACTGTACACAAGTAGACAATATTGCCAAAGCAGTTTACAAAATAATACAAATACAATTTATAATTGGTTTGCATAGATCACAAAAAGAAAGATAGTTTCAAAAGTAATGAAACAATTACAAATTCATTTGTGTAAAAACATTAATGCTCAGGTACTGTACAAACTAAATGCAGTGTGTTGTGGGCCTGTGTGTGTGTGTGTGTGTGTGTGTGTGTGTGTGTGTGTGTGTGTGTGTGTGGGAGAGAGTGCACACAATCGGTGCTAAATAAGGCCATCCTGCATCACTTGTTTCCCTGTTTGTGTTGTGTTGCATGTATGTGTTTAATGTTTTTTGTGTGTGTGTCTATGTCTTTCTCTCTCTCTCTCTCTCTCTCTCTCTCTCTCCCTCTCTCTGTCTCTCTCCCTCTCTCTGTCTCTCTCTCTTTCTCTCTCTCTCTCTCTCTCTCTCTCTCTCTCTCTCTCTCTCTCTCTATTTCTCTCTCTCTCTCTCTTTTCTCTCCGTCTCTCTCTCAGAGGTGTG
>JAPMUY010004309.1:0-30284 GCA_026901105.3 Galaxias olidus
TGACCCGGCCCCGGATAAGCGGCGGAAAATGGATGGATGAATGGATGGATGGATTGCCATTACCAAAAGATTCATAGAGACGCAGCAAGCAGCTGCAACGTGACATTTCATGTGTGAGGTGAGAGCGGTGGCAATGTCACAAAATCTATACCCTGTTGTAACGATTATGTGACAAGGTGTCAAATCAACATTGCAAAGCAGATATTTGTACGGTTTGGAATACCAAATTTGTCATATCAGACAAGAGAAGTTTATACGTTCTAAGATTTGTTCTTAGCTGGATTACCAAATTTATTTTGGAGCTGGGGGTCATCACCGCGCATGGAAGACATCTTTGTACTTGAAGAAACATGACTAATCAACATAATGTAGCCTCGGGCGTAACTCCCAGCATGCCTGGCGAGTAACTCTGTTTATTGTTATGGACAGTAGGTTCTTAATGTTTCCTTGTTATCATGTTAATGTTTCCTTGTTATGTTTTTATCATGTTAATGTAAAGAGTTATGAAGTGCTGTAAACGCAGATATCGGTTTGTACTTTTGTTAGATGTGACACCGTGACTGTGTATGGTGTCTGTGAATTATTTTTACATAGCTGGCCACCGCATATACTGCTTTCAGTTATATTTATTGAATGTTTTTTTAAGTTCATTGGACTCTATCACCTTATCCGGTTTTCGTTCAGTGCTTATCTGCGGACTGGACTTCGGTTTGTAGTCCAGACACTGGCTTTCATTTGTCTCACTTGCTTAGTGATGGGAATTTCGTCTCTTTTGGGTGAGCCGGGTCATTTGGCTCCGTTCACCAAAAAAAGCCGGTTCATTTGGCTCTTTGTTCAGTTGTGCCTGCTATGACAGCACTGCTAATGCACATTGAAGCAGTTGGTGTTGGTTTACATTTGCTGACCCTTAACTATCATACTACGTAGCCAACCTGATAAAACAATTATATTGATATAAATCAAATAATGACTAGATAATCACTCCCGTGCGAAATTGTATAATAGGCGTAATTACAATAAATTTTGACTATATGTTTTTTTAAAGGGTTTACAAATGAAAAACAAATGCATGTCTTTTTCATGGAGATATGGTTTGAATTACTTTTTTTAGACAGCTAATTAATCATATGATTTTCTATGAAAGACAAATTAGTTGATTTAAAGTGTTGTTACTTTATTGGCTTGTGTAAAACTGTCACATCGATTGGGTTTACACAATACATTTGATTGGTTGTTGGCATGTCAGTCACTGAGGCTGTTCAGGAGTTGTCAGTTGACAGTCTGGGGAACAAGGCAGAGAATCTTACTTTGAGCAGTGCTACACAACATTTTTTTTATTCAGGGAGCCGAAAGAATGGCTCTTTTACCGAGGTGATGCGGTTCCCTACGTTAACTGAAAAGAGCCGTTCAAAAAAAGCCATTCGTTCGCGAACGACCCATCACTAACTTGCTTCACTTCTTAAAAAGTACAGGTCAATGCGATGCTCCTGCCGCTTCCTACTTAAGCACCCTTTTTTACTTTGGTGTATTCTCAGGCCCCTCTACAGTTGTTACCCACTACTTATGATTGCATTGGTTTCTCAAGTGCTTTTAGTTAGAATATAATTGAGTGATTTAAATGTGTGGGTGCAAGATAAAATTGTATTATTAAACGAAATGTGCGTATTTTTCTTACAATGGCATGAACCATGGTTACCACTCACATAGTTGAGGACTGTGTGCATGACATTGTGAGAGTGTAGTGTCAGTGTTGTACATACGGTAAACCAATCTCAAACAGATTGTTCTGGATGAGCTGCTTCCCCAGCATGGTGATACACAGCTGGATGCACAACTCCATCAGACAACCAGCATGGGCACACTGTTGGCAGAAGAGAGAATGGGGGGTTAAACTCATAAACTCAAACTCATAACAAAGCACTGAACTTTGCTACTTTATCTTTAAAATAGACAGCTTTCCTGTCATTTCATGAAGTAAATTTATTCTGAGATAAGAAATCTGTCATCCAGAAATAATTATTTTTAACAAAACCATGTGCCACAATTATTGGCACCGCTGCATTTAATACTTTGTACAACCTCCCTGTGCCAATAAAACAGCACTGAGTCTTCTTCTGTAACATCTAATTAGGTTGGAGAATACAGAGCAAGGAATCTGAGACCATTCCTCTTTACAGAATCTCTCCAGATCATCCAGGGTTCTAGGTCCTCTCTTGTGCACTCTCCACTTTAGCTCAGCCCACAGGTTTTCAATGGAGTTTAGGTCAGGGGACTGAGATGGCCATCGCAGAATCTTGTTTTTGTGTTCAGTTAACCATTTTTGTGTTGATTTGGACGTATGTTTTGTATCATTGTCCTGCTAGAAGATCAAATGACGACCCAGTTTTAGTTTCCTGGCAATGGCAACCAGATTCAGATTTAACATTTCCTGGTATTTCACGGAGTTCACGATGCTATGTACCCTAACAAGGTTCCCAGGGCCTTTGGAGGAAAAACAGCCCCACAACATCACAGAACTTCCACCATACTTAACACTGGGGACCAGGTTCTTTTCGGTATAGCCATCCTTCTTTTTACGGCAAACCCACCTTGTGTGTTTGTTGCCAAAATGCAAAAGTTTTGTTTCGTCTGACCATTGAACACGGTTCCAGTCAAAGTTCCAGTAGAATTAAGCAAACTCCAGGCGCTTATGTTTGTGATTAAATGACAGGAAAGGTTTTTTTCTGGCATGCCTTCCAAATAATTTGTTGGCATGGAGGCAACGTCTAATTTTAGTTTTGGAGACTTGGTGATCCAAAGATGCTACTTTCCTCTGTAATTCTCCAACAGTGATCCTTAGGGATTTTTTTGCCTCTCTTACCATCCTCCTCACTGTGC
Source organism: Galaxias olidus (assembly GCA_026901105.3). Classification (NCBI taxonomy): domain Eukaryota; kingdom Metazoa; phylum Chordata; class Actinopteri; order Galaxiiformes; family Galaxiidae; genus Galaxias; species Galaxias olidus. The sequence goes on from JAPMUY010004309.1 coordinate 2,878, forward strand.
GTGAGGGCAAAATAAACTTGGGTTATTAAACCAGGCAAGTTTGTAACAGTTCCAGTTGCTTTGAACTTTTCAATTATTTCCCTAACGGTAGATATGGGCATTTTCAGGTGAGTATTGTAAGGGATGGATTTATTGCCTTGTTATTGCAATAAGGGTTAATAGGTGCGTGTGACTGGTACTTGCTGTGTGTCAAGAGTTGATTTAAATGACATAGGAACGGTATGCAGACACTGCATAATAATGCACATAGATGTGTTGTTGCTCTGGTAGATGTCTCTTTCCTTGGGATCAGGGAGCAAGAGGAAGAAGAGGAGGGGAAGAGACCCCGGTGCCATGCACGATAGGTCGCTAGGGCCATGCTTAGGGTGTGGGTTTCTAGTATAAGACTAAGATAAGGACTTAGAGTCATTGTCATTCTCTCCAGATCACCCTTGCTGTCTGTATTGAATTGCCCTCCAGTACTGAAGTAATAAAATCTGTACAAGATCATTGGACCTCTGTGTCAGTCTCGTGCTTTCTTCTTACCCCACCAAAAGGGACCACAACAGTATCTATTTTTTTATAGCCATTCCCTGACTTATGAAGCTCAACACACTTTTCCCTCATTTGATTTGTGTTTTCTCTTATCTTTCCCATGTTGATGTATGAATAAGGGAATATGGCCTCTGTGTCACCTCATATTTATACCCCAGTGAAACAGGAAGTCATGGGTTACTGCTTGAAAGTTCCTAAACACTCTAATCAACTTAAAAAAGTAAAATATAAATGGAAAAAATGCTTCAGTTACATTTTGTTCATAAGAATTTCTAGGGGTGCCAATAATTGTGGCACACATGGTTTTGTAAAACATAATTATTTCTTGATTAGGGATTTTATTTTTCTCAGAATAAAATAACTAATTAAAGGTTGAATTTATCTCATTTTTTCAGTGTGAAATTAAACAAATTCAACAAAAGGTGAATTTCTTTTAACCCCTTTTTACTCATCTTTAACGGGTGCCAATAATTGTGGAGGGCACTGTATATATATATATATATATATATATATATATATATATGTATACACACACACAGGGTTTTTCCTGCATAGAGAATTACGAGGTGGCCTAACTGTCAAATTTCGTGCCCCCTCCAGCGCTCAGACCTAGGGTTAGGTACAGGTTGGCATGGGTTAATGGTTTGAAGAGTATACAGAAAGTGTTTGGGGAAAGTGATCCTTTTGCCGTTATGGCAGCGCCTTCACGGTGCACTGTGCTGGTTACGGTACAGCGGCACCACATCGGCAACAGCATAATGTCGCATTTGCAGTTACAAATTACAAAAATCAACCAAGTGCAACGCTTGTTAGAAAATAGTGTTATCCATAAATAAACTCGTCAGAGTTTTGTCAAGAGCTGTGGACGGCACGACATTTGATGGCAGTTGCCGCCTCATAAATCTCTATGGAGGAAAAACCCTGACTAGACCTTATTTTCCGTGGGAAACCAGTTTCTTCTTCTTCTTTGACTTAATTGCCATGCATCAATGCACGTGATACAAATCAACGTATTTTCATAATCGATTAGAATCGCCTCAGCCCTAATTGTGTATTGTCTCATTTGTATTTCAAATACCCCAAAAGTGTGTTAAAATTTAAACAAAGACTGCCTAACACATTTCTAACACATTCTAACACATTATGCTACTGACTCCATTCATTTTTTGGTTTGGTAGTTACATTCATCTTAGTCTTCCTCTCTACCTCCATCAAAAACCAGTCACTGATCTATCTGGCTGGCTGAATTTGTATAGAATTAAACCAGCTCCAATTTGTAAAGAATTATACCTGCTCCAATTTGTACTACCACTGCTCAAAAAAATTAAAGGAACACTTTTTAATCAGAGTATTGCATCAAGTCAATTAAACGTCTGGGATATTCATCTGGTCAGTTAAGTAGAGGGGGTTGTTAATCGGTTTGGTGTTAATGAAATTAACAACAGGTGTACTAGAGGGGCAACAATGAGACGACCCCCAAAACAGGAATGGTTTTCCAGGTGGAGGCCACTGACATTTTTTCCCTCCTCATCTTTTCTGATTGTTTTTCACTAGTTCTGCATTTGGCTAGGGTCAGTGTCACTACTGGTAGCATGAGGCGATACCTGGACCCTACAGAGGTTGCACAGCCAGTCCAACTCCAGGATGGCACATCAATACGTGCCATTGCCAGAAGGTTTGCTGTCTCCCAGCACAGTCTCAAGAGCATGGAGGAGATTCCAGGAGACAGGCACTTATTCTAGGAGAGCCTGACAGGGCCCTAGAAGGTCCTTAACCCATCAGCAGGACCGGTATCTGCTCCAATGTGCAAGGAGGAACAGGATGAGCACTGCCAGAGCCCTACAAAATGACCTCCAGCAGGCCACTGGTGTGAATGTCTCCGACCAAACAATCAAAAACAGACTTCATGAGGGTGGCCTGAGGGCCCGACGTCCTCTAGTGCAGGGGTTCTTAACCTTTTTGTCTCCAAGACCCCCTTGTGTACAACCAAATATTTCAGGACCCTCTATACATGATATACTGTATTTTCCTTCTTGTCTTTTCGGTACATTGATGACCTAGCATTGTGCGCCTATTTATTATAACTTTTTGTCACTGAAAGCTTAAATCTCTGAAATACTACTTTTTAATTTTGCATTTTTTCAAAATAGAAGGTAAATCAAAGAAAGGCTGGATGATTTGCATAGCTTGTAATATTAATTTGTAATATTAATTTAGGCCTATTGCATACTGAAAATATTTAAACTAAGCATTCTTTAGTATGTTTGTTGAAATATATTGAGTTACCATTGGGTGACAAACAATTGAATGTGATTTCATAGGCCTACTAATTTCAGGACAAACCCGTAATAATGAAATAGCGAACATTATGCAAGTAGCCTAGATGTGACATTTTGACACCTGTCGTCAAAGTTATGTCCTCTGACATTGATGAAATACTGCGTTTGATGGTATCATTTGCCATAGGTATTTTCGCTAATTGCTTCACTTTCTCATCTCCAAACAATTCCCTCACACAATGACACAAGACAAGGGCATGTATAAGCTAGGCTCTCCGCAAGTGTATGAGGCTTTTTTTGGTTGCGCTATTTTTTGGGCCACTCAGTATAGTTTAATAACAGATTTGACATTACGATCAGACAAGTGTTAAGATTTAACCATTTAGTTACATGTTTTATATGCACGTAACTAAATGGTTAAATCTGAACACAAGAGGCACGGGTCTTTTCACACAATATGAAAGCAGCAGGTGATTAATTTCCATGGCCATGTCAACTAACGTTGTGTGAAATAAAGGAAGGCTTTGCGTCACTTACTTGCACAAATTATTTAAATAACACTGTTAGCGTTGTGGGACGTGGACGCTAGTGAAACCATGCATCTTTATAGTTACCGTTATGGTTATCGTCCTAGGTGTGGAGGACGCTTTATGTTGGTTTGGAGCTAATACTTGATTTTGCTGCGATGGACGTGTTAAAAACGTATCCATTTTGCTAACCAAGAGGCTAATTGTAAAAACAATAGCCTAACTATATAGAACTGAAATAGTTGGAGGCATGTAGCTAGCATCTGTTCCTGTTCCAGGATTGGCTAGTGGCGGCACATATCCCAGCAAGAAATGCCAAATTATCTTTAAGCAAATATTATTAGATTTTTTGGGATACGAAGTGATGTACGTATACTGTATTTCAAGTAAAGTTTACGTAAAAAAATTTAATAAAAGATTTTCTAATTGTTTATCCTGTCTTTCCAAGGCCCCCCTCATTGCTCTCTGAGGCCCCCTTGTGGGCCGCGGCCCCCCAGTTGAGAACCCCTGCTCTAGTGGGCCCTGTGCTCACTGCCCGGCACCGTGGAGCTTGATTGGCATTTATCATAGAACACCAGAATTGGCAGGTCCGCCACTGGCGACCTGTGCTTTTCACAGATGAGAGCAGGTTCACCCTGAGCACGTGACAGACGTGAAAGGGTCTGGAGAAGCCGTGGAGAACGTAATGCTACCTGTAACATCGTTCAGCATGACCGGTTTGGTGTTGGGTCAGTGATGGCCTGGGGAGGCATATCCATTCAGGGACGCACAGACCTCTACAGGCTAGACAACGGCACCCTGACTGCCATTAGGTATCGGGATGAAATCCTTGGACCCATTGTCAGACCCTACGCTGGTGCAGTGGGTCCTGGGTTCCTCCTGGTGCACGACAATGCCCGGCCTCATGTGGCGAGAGTATGCAGGCAGTTCCTGGAAGGAATTGATACCATTGACTGGCCCCCACGCTCGCCTGACCTAAATCCAATAGAACACCTCTGGGACATTATGTTTCGGTCCATCCGACGCCGCCAAGTTGCACCTCAGATTGTCCAGGAGCTCAGTGATGCCCTGGTCCAGATCTGGGAGGAGATACCCCAGGACACCATCCGTCGTCTCATTAGGAGCATGCCCCGACGTTGTCAGGCATGCAAACAAGCACATGGGGGCAATTTTTTTGAGCAGTGGTATTTAGAGATGATACAAATGTGTTCTATCCGTGGGTGAATCTAAGAACACTTTTGGAAATTGTGGCAGAAGATGGTTTGAGCTATAAATATGTTATCATTGAATCTGACTAAAACAAAATGTATGATATTCGGTAACCGGACAATAATAAACTTAAAAATGCATGTTTCCAGTACAACCTCAGCACACACAGCATGATTGCTTCATGTCATAATTTTTTTAGGAGGCCCGTCATGGCCATGCTGGTGACTTTAATGTTGCAGGGGGAGGAAATCCCCCTTTTATGTCAAAATTGACTGCTGAAAAGTAATTTTTGAGTATTTTCAAATACAACATACCAAGATGTACATATTGCAAATTACATTTTTTTTTAGACTGATCAAATACAAATAATTAAATACTGGAAAGTAAATAAAATACGTATTTAAAATGCTTTTAATAAAAATATTGCCACTCTCTGGTAGGTGCAACACACAAAGAAGTATCTACTTTCAAATAATCATAATGAAGTCAATATTTAAGTCAGAAGACAACAGAAAGTCAGAAACAATTTGTTTGGTACAACACCCTACGTTGTTACAAAAATTATTTACTTGAACTCGTCATCTTCAGATTAAGTAAAAAAAAAAGTGATAGGCTTGTCATTTAAGATGCAGCCTTTAGCATCCTCCAATGATTATAGGTGAGCTAAAAGTATTGGTTTTGGTATTAATTGTCTTTTCAGTTTACCTCCTCCATCCTGTAGGATCCAAGGACATACAGATAGTTTCCTGGACGCCCAACCAGTCTAAAGTAAAAAAGCAGAATACAATCAAAGAACGACACAATGATTATAATCTATAATCAAAGTGGTCACTGTATTTTATTTAGGTAAGCCATAAAAACTGAAACCATTGAAAATGTGCAAATCAGACTAGATCTGTAGAGGTTATCCATACATTTCTTCTGATTGCACACTAATGTCTATGGGACAATGAAAAAAATCGCGGTCAGATCAGTCCCCTTTAATTCTCAATATTTAATATGAATTTTGTCTGCCACCGGGTACCATCTCCATGGAAACTGTGACGAATATTGCTTTAAAGCCAAGGAGGTGTGGCACTTAATCTTGTGTGCCCGCAGCTGTTCCTTGTTCTCTCTCTTCAAGCTGTCATCTAATCACTGCAAACAAATGCCTGTCGTCTTTGCAACAATCAGAGGAAACAAAGTTACACTAAGAAAACGATAGGGGCTGCCAAAATCACCCCCTACAGAATGGTGCCTATGGTAACTTTAAATAATATTTATCAATCCATCCATCCATCCATTAACTATACCGCTTATCCTATGCAGGGTCGCGGGGGGGCTGGAGCCTATCCCAGCCGACACAGGGCGAGAGGCGGGGTACACCCTGGACAGGTCGCCAGTCTATCACAGGGCAGGGATAATATTTATCAATAATAATAATAATAGTACATTTAATTTATAGGCGCCTTTCTAGACACCCAAGGTCACCGTACATGGCATAGAATATTAAACAATATATACAAATATATACAAAAAATGGCACAATATAACATTTGAAGTTCAATAAACATAAGACAGACAAAAGGTATTGAGGCAGGGAATATCAATACATATATACATATACTATATATACAAACATACATACATATACATATATATATATATATATACATATATCAGGGTATATGCAGGTATATTTAAAGCCCTTTTTTAAGACCCTTTCAATATTTTTTAAGAGTTCAGTGCCACTGAGCTTTAAACGGTTACACCAGTGACACACCTTTACTTTTAGTTAATATACAATGATTGAAACTGAAAAACAAAAAATTGTTTGTGATAACTACTATAGATCATATATTATACTCATTACTCTAGTTTGGTCACTGTATTAGAGATGTATTGCCCTTTATCGCGCTATCTTCTCTAGTCTCTCTCCTTGGAACAACCTGCTCTCTTGCTCTCCTCTTCTCTTACTCTGTGCTCCGCCTGTCTCATTCTCGCCATTTCCCCTCCTGTCTCTCCAAAAAATGTTTCATTTATTTATAAATAACCTTTTCAATTACATGTCTATGGAGATTGTAAAATTTTGAAACGCCTCAAAAGCAACATCTGACACTATCCATCATTTGATAATAAATAGCATGATTAATGTTTATGGAAAACTGGAGCTTATAATAGTTTGCCCACAATGCAATGTCAACAAATCTATTTAAATTGACATACATTTGTAATACATTATTTTATTATATTGAGCAAGAATTAATATAAAGATCAGATATTGCCTAGGAGGACACTGTTATAGATACCAGCTCTATCTATTCTTCCTCTCTCCATCTCGTTCTCTTTTTCACTGTTTCCTCTATCCCAGTGAAGAAAGTAAACACTGTTGGCTAGCTTACTGAGTTAGCCTGCTAACGTCTTCTCTCTCGCCAAAACGCAACCGAATTTTAGGGCATTTTTTAGCCCCCTTCCCGACAAGTTGGTAAAAAGCCTGATTCATGATACCAATGGATTCCGTGTAGTTTCATATGATGACAACACCTTCGTGCTAGCTTATATAAGCACAATAGAGCCCGCGCAACGGCGCAAGTTGTCGGCAAATCAATTGACGGGTCTATCTGAATATGGGGAGAGAAAGGGAAAAACCAATAGAAAGACACTAATGGTAGCGCGTTGGTCAATCAGACGGACAGCAGTCAGTGGGTTAGTGTGACGTCACATTTTGCAGTATTCAACTACACAGCAGAATCCCACAAGCGCCACGCAATATTTATATATTTACGCAATCTTTTAGCATACAAACTCTTTGGACAAATAGTCTTAGTTCAAACTGAAAAAGCTGAACAAAAAATGAATACCTCGTAAAATGTCACTTAAGAATTTTAAATACTTTTCAGGGTCTTAATTTTCACTAATTTGAAATGTCTACATGCCTAAATGCATTGAGTTGCTGCCATGTGATTGATTACATATTTGCATTAACGAGCAGTTGAACAGGTGTGCCTAATAAAGCAGCCAGTGAGTGTACTACTCTAACTAATCTGTATCTAATCAGCCAATCACATGGCAGCAACTCAATGCATTTAGGTATGTGGACATGGTCAAGACGACCTGGTGAAGTTCAAACAGAGCATCAGAATGGTGAAGAAAGGTGATTTAAGTGACTTTGAACGTGGCATGGTTGTTGGTGCCAGACGGGCTGGTCTGAGTATTTCAGGAACTGCTGATCTACTGGGATTTTCACGCACTACCATCTCTAGGGTTTACAGAGAACGGTCCGAAAAAGAGAAAATATCCAATGAGCGGCAGTTCTCTGGGCGAAAATGCCTTGTTGATGCCAGAGGTCAGAGGAGAATGGTCAGACTGGTTCAAGAACGATACAAAGGCAACAATAACTCAAATAACCACTCGTTACAACCAAGGTATGCAGAAGACCATCTCTGAACGCACAGCACGTCGAACCTTGAAGCAGATGGGCTACAGCAGTAGAAGACCACACCGGGTGCCACTCCTGTCAGCTAATAGGAAACTGAGGCTACAATTCGCACGGGCTCACCAAAATTGGACAATAGAAGATTGGAAAAATGTTGCCTGGTCTGATGAGTCTCGATTTCTGCTGCGACATTCGGATGGTAGGGTCAGAATTTGGCGTAAACAACATGAAAGCATAGATCCATCCTGCCCTGTATCAACGGTTCAGGCTGGTGGTGGTGGTGTAATGGTGTGGGGGATATTTTCTTGGCATACTTTGGGCCCCTTAGTACCAATTGAGCATCGTTTAAACGCCACAGCCTACCTGAGTATTGTTGCGGACCATATCCATCCCTTTATGACCACAGTGTACCCATCTTCTGATGGCTACTTCCAGCAGGATAACACGCTATGTCACAAAGCTCAAATCATCTCAAACTGGTTTCTTGAACATGACAATGAGTTTACTGTACTCATGGCCATGAAGTGGCCAGTGAGTGTATATATAGGAGATTTTGGTCCATATTGACATGATAGCATCACTCAGTTGCTGCAGATTTGTCGGCTGCACATCCATGATGCGAATCTCTCATTCCACCACATCCCAAAGGTGCTCTATTGGATTGAGATCTGGTGACTGTGGAGGCCATTTGAGTACAGTAAACGTATTGTCATGTTCAAGAAACCAGTTTGAGATGATTTGAGCTTTGTGACATGGCGTGTTATCCTGCTGGAAGCAGTTTCTGAAATACTCAGACCAGCCCGTCTGGCACCAACAACCATGCCACGTTCAAAGTCACTTAAATCACCTTTCTTCCCCATTCTGATGCTCTGTTTGGACTTCACCAGGTCGTCTTGACCATGTCTACATGCCTAAGTGCAATGAGTTGCTGCCATGTGATTGGCTGATTAGATATTTGCGTTAACAAGCAGTTGAACAGGTGTACCTAATAAAGCGGCCAGTGAGTGTATACACATACATACATACATAAAATAAAAAGTAAAAGATAACAAACTAGGGGTGGGCTAAGGAAAACAAGTGGGTTTTGAGGCGGGATTTGAAAATGATAATGGAGTCAGAGTTCCGAATCACAGGGGAAAGGGAATTCCAGAGAATGGGAGCAGCAGCACTAAACGCTCTGTCCCCCTTGGAACTGAGTCCGGTTTTGCAGGTGGTGAGGAGACCGGTGTCAGAGGAGCGAAGGGTATGAGAAGGCGTGTAGGGTTAGCGGAGGTCAGAGAGGTAGGAAGGGGCTAGTCCATGGATAGATTTATAGTTGAGAAGTAAAATGAAGGAAATGCGAGATTTGATGGGAAGCCAATGGAGATGAAGAAGAGTGGGAGTGATATGTTGCCAGGGTTTAGAGCGAGTTAGAATCCTTGCAGCTGAATTCTGTACATACTGGAGCCTATCTAAGGCTTTATTTGATGCCCCGAATAGGACGCCATTTGAATAATCCAGGGGTGAGGTGACGAATGCGTGAATGAACGTTTCAGCAACTGCATCTGATATTAATGGTCTGAGTCTGGAGATGTTTCTCAGGTGGAAGAAGGCAGACTTGGTGGCAGCTTTTATATGAGGTTCCATGGAGAGGGTGGAATCCAAGACCACACCAAGAGTTCTGACCTTGGCAGAGGAGCTGAAGGGGAGCCGTCAATAGTGAGAATCACATCACCAACCTTTTTGAGCAGAGCCTGAGGAGCCACAATCAGCTCAGTCTTGCTACTATTGAGCTTCAAAATTTTTTGAGACATCCAGGATTTTAAGGATTTCAGGTAGGCAGTTTGTGAGTAAGGGGTTAGGGAGGTTTGTGTTGGGTTTGTATGTAGAGCTGGGTATCGTCTGCATTGCAGTGGAAATTGAGTCCATGTTTTCGAATTATTTGTCCCAGAGGAAGCATGTAGATAATGAATAGGATAAGCCCCAGAACCAAGCCCTGAGGTACACCATGGCAGACTGGTGCAGGGGAGGACTGGGCCATTTCTAGAGCCACTCGACCAGATAGGTACGACCTGAACCATGCATGGGCAGTGCCAGTAATGCCCAGGAGCCTATCTCGGCGGTCTAGGAGGATATTGTGACAGACGGTATCAAAGGCTGCTGAGAGGTCGAGAAGGATCAATACAGTTAGGTTGCCAGAGTCACCTGCCATCTTAAGCTCTGCAGGGACAGAGCCAGTCCTGGTGGAGGTGTTTACAATGTTAACAATGAGGGGGCACAGAGTTGGAAGACAGGTCTTGACTAGAGACAGGCATAGGGTCAAGTGTGCAGGTAGAAGATTTTGATCGAGTGACCAGAGCAGAGATAAACGCAGCATCATCAGGCTAAAAAGTGTTGAGATTGCATTTAACATGAAGAGCCATTTTAGTGGACACAGCCAGCAGCGGAATAGCTGGCATGGATGAAGGCTGGAGCTGGATATGAATAGCATCGACTTTCGATTGGAAAAAATCCAGGAACCTGGAGCAGACCTCTGTAGACCCCAAGTGGGAGAAGTTATCCAGTGGACACAACAATTTGTTGATTGTGTTACATAGCTTTCTAGGATCAGTTTTGTCCTTATTGATGAGATCATAATAATATTTGTTTTTGGCCTGATAGTGCATCCTTATATGCTTTGTTATGGACTGTTTTTTTTTTATTTTTTTTTAAGTCTTTCCAGCTGACAACCTTTAGCCTTCATAGAACTAAGCTCAGAGATGTACTAGGGTAGAGTCCTGGGTAGAAGAGAGCAGGGTATTATAATGTAGTATATGGTCATCAACAGAGGAAGTCAGAGGCAGGGGGAGGTTTTGCAATTCGAGTTTGCTAACAGGGGCAGCAGTATTAATATGTTTGCTGTTTCTATAGATAAATGACTGCGGCTCTCGCCTCCTTAAGGCCGGTATTTTAACATCAAAGAGTATAGCTTTATGATCGGAGATGGTAAGATCCAGGCCACGGAGGTTGGAGGGGCCAGGGCTAATGGAGCACACCAGGTCTAGGCATATTTAGTCAGAGGAAAAAGAGGAGTGCTAGTTGTACCTTCCTCGGAAGAAGGCCAGATAGACGATGGGGGTGAAGGCATTTACAAATTTCAAGATGAATGTCTTGAAGATCAAACGCTCTTCAAAGCTCTTGTCTGTCTTTGGGACCTCTGTGTGCAAAAACAACCAAACCTTAGCAAATCAGATATGTTTTCTTTCTCTCAAAGTCTGGCACTAAAACTATGACTCAGTGCCACTTATTGTTAACACCTAATTCACAAAATATCAAGCATGCTTTTTTATACAAATATCACCTACCGAGAGTAGTGAGCCAACGGGCAAAGGCGGAATACACCTCATCCATGATGATGATGACGACAAGGTTGATGACGGCTGCAGTGCCTTTGACCGTAGCGCGGATGTTAGAACGGGCGGCTGGGTAAGAGCTCATATGCAGGGCTGCCTTGATTGAAATTCTGTACAAGATGACCCCGAACACGATGGCGAAGGTCACACTAACCTGGAGGGATGGTCACAACCTGTCGTTTATATTTAGCCAATTTGAAGAGTTAGAATGCCATGTGAATTGTTATACTGTGGGTACCAAGATAATAACAGAGGAAACATTTCCACCTAGTCAAGATTGGTCACTTGTTCTCAAATGTTCTGTGATTGGATTTGATCTTTTCTTCCAAAATCCAAATATTTCATCACTACAAAGAGCACATAATAAAATACAATATAATCCAAGATACATTTCATGTCGTACAGGCATACGCTGCAAGTGGGTTTATACACTTACCATGAAACCCATCATAATAAGGGTAGTCAGGTAGGCTGGCATTCTATCTGTACATGTCAGCTTTACTTTTTCACTCTGTAAAAGAGAATAATCCACATACACCAAAACACACAGGACATTATTAACTAAATAGCCAAACAACCTAAAGAACAACCTAAACAACCGAAAGTGTTTGTGTGTGTCTGAGTGTCAGTTCTCTTGTCTCCATAGTAGGGTTACTGGTTTACTACTTCTTGTGTGTAAATTACTCTCTATCAATTTTGTAGATTATCCATTAATTCATAAATTAATATTATAATCGATCAATTTGATATTAAATAATTAAGGGGGCACCACCCAAAGATTTAAGCTTATTGCATGGCTCGATGGGAAACCAGGTCTGATTTGGCATTCATTTAATAAGTAGGCCTAGTTGAAGTTTTAGTCTCAATTCTGAAGTAGTGACGTTCTATGTTACGAGAATAAATGATTGTATTAAAACGAAGATATGACACAGCTGGGATTGATTGCAAAGCAATTCTATTTATTTACTAGTCTAAAACACATGAAAATTACAGTACTACAAAGAAAGACTAAATGATGACATTAATAAACTAAAGTGGTTAGTAGATAAACGTACACAGTATAACAGTTAAAATATTGATAAATTATGGTAAGCATAACACAGCAGAAATTGTCGAAGCTTTAGCATCCAACGCTCAACGTATGAAAAGCATGGGTTACGTTACTGTGAGAAGAAAAGAGGAGCTGTGGCACAAGGATTGGTCTTATTAGCTTGCTGTTGCGGCTGGAGCCAATTTGAGAAGTCCGTGGTTTCTTTGGTAAAGTTCTGAAAGTTAGTTCCTTGTTTGAATAAACATGGAAAGCCACGTGGGTTTTGGGTCTTCTTTGACGTGTTAATTGTCCTTTTCTGGGAAGGAGGACAATTGTGCGCTGGTTCAGCTTGAAAGTGTGCAAGGTTTTCCGGCCTTGTAGTGAGGAAAAAGGCCTAAAATCCTTTGTTCAAAGAGTTGCTTGCAGATGCGTGGTCGAGGAATAGGGTTGGGTGCAATTTTTATCAACACGTGTAACGCAGGGCGGCCTTCCCAGGTTACGTGCGGATCTTCAAAAAGCAAAGTTTTCTGGATGAGAACTGTATTTAAGATAGTTTGAGAAGGTGTGTCCAAACGGTGGCTGAGGTCACCTGATTGGCCAACAGGCCAATGATCAGAGGTGTTGATTATCTCACCTATCAGTGAAATATCAGTTTACTTTACCATGTAGTTTGGTTTCAATGTAAGTTTATTTACTAGGAATACGTTTTATATAACGTTTGCAAAGTTTACAAACTATCACGGTGGACATTTAGATACCAAACATGACTAGGCTGACTATGTTAGTTCACTTAGAAAAACAATACGCAATATATATATATATTATTAGAAAATACAAACGATTAATGTTACAATTTCTTCTCATTGTCAATGTCCAATAATTTCATTCATTGTTCCTTAGGCGACAGTTTCTTAATCCAAATTTACTAATCCTTAGAGTGGAAACAGTGTGTTGGTTTGTGTGACTAAGGAGTTGTGTGAAAGGAGCAGGCTGGCCCCCCTGGAGTGTTCACTGGGGCCATTTGGCGTGCTCCTTTGATCTTAACCAGAGAGGGGGGAAGATTCGATGATTGGATCCCCTACGCCATTCAACAATAACTAGAGTGCATTGCGGACAAAAGTCCTCCCCAGCAGTCGCTTCAGATTCCTACCTATAAATAAGAGGGTTGAAAAACTCAGCTCGAAAAACGTTGTCTTTGCTTACGTGAAGGCTCTAGGCAGGCATACAACCCCGGCAGACAAGCAAAGCAGAACAATTATTTCAGAAGTAAGACAGAGAGAAAGCAATAACTGCAAACCAGCAAATTTTTATGTAAGCGGCATAAATATTGTAACCCACCGCTAGACCATCATTACATTATTTTTCTTCAGTTTATTTACTTAAACTGTTCATCCATCCATCCATCCATCCATTAGCTTAGCACCCTGCTAACCACCGAGCCACCATGCTGCCCAATAAACTTAAACTGATTAAACTGTTCAATAAACTTTTAATGCATAAACAAATAGTCATTTATAGTTAATACTGTGTGAGTGTGTGTAGGACTGCTCTACATGCAAAAGAGGAAACAAATGGTATGTAATTAATCTTCTTATGAGATGCCATTGCCAAATGCCAGGCAAACTGAATGTTTTTTTTAAAACCCCGAAAATCAACAAAGAAAGTGGAAACCAGTCATGTTTGCTTTTGAATAAAGAAAAGGAAAAGTTCAGGCATCCTTCCTGACAGTTCCTGAACATGGCGATGTAGTCGACATGCACAAATTAATGAACTACAAAATCCCAGGTACCATACTGCCTCATGCTGCCCAACATGCAAGCAATACATGTGTTTTTTTATTATTAAAAACGTTAGTCCTAAGTCAATAGAAAAACTTGTTTTAATATTGAAGGGCCAATTTGGCTCCAAATCCAGCTCTGGATAATATAACACAGTTGCCCATAGAATAGTGAAATGTTATCCTTTATGTATGTATAATTGAATAACTGTAGTACTAGGGAAAATTAGTGGATAAGCATTGACGTCCTTGGGATAAACTCAAATCTCGGAAAAGCGGCTTAAAAGCATTTTTCACCTTAAGTTTGGAATAATATTCTAGAGGACAAATATTTGTACAACTTTATTTTGTCAGGTTAATCTTGTAAAAACTGTACTATAAAGAGTAGGAAGGACAACATTATTAATAGCGATGTTATTATAATTATTTAGTACATTGGGCAATATTTGGCTGGCTGTTCATACAGAAAATAAGTACTACCTTCAATAGGCCAATGGTTGGTCTACACGTCTTTGGGTGTTTACTGTAAGGATTTGAGAAATAGCCCACTTATGCATACTAATTTGGGTACATTTCTCTATTGTAAGGATTGTAAACGTTTAGAAAATAATTTGTTACTCATTTAAAAACTGTTTGACAAAATGTTGAATGACAGTCTACAGAGTTTCAATAAGCGCCAGTGTTGTTCAAAGACCGTTTCCCCATCAAGATGTTTCCCCACAGCCCCTTCACAGCGCATTCACAAAAATCTCGCCCCCGAGACACTGTGCTCGTACAACTGAGATGCTATGGAGAGTGCCAAGGCTCAAATCTAATTTAAGTGAGTTTTTTTCTGTAGAACGTTGTATTCTAGAAGTAGAAAATAAGCGAAGTAGAATACATATTTTTAAATGTACTTAAGTAAAAGTATTCAAATTTTTTCATAACAAATTTTCAAAAACACTACAGTAGCGTGAGTACATGTAATTCGCTACTTTACACCCTTTCCTATATGTAACGTTAGTGGTGGCTCCTACCACACTATCAGGCCAAAAACAAATAAAACTCTGATCCATTGACAAGGGCAAAACTAATCCTAGAAAGCTATTCAACACAAATATTTAACTTTCAACTGGATAATTCCTCCCTCTTAAAGTCTAAAGACATCTGCACCAGGTTCCTGGATTTTTTCCAATCAACAGTTGAAGCTATTCATGACCAGCTCCAGCCTTCAACCATGCCAGCTTCTCTGCTGCTGGCTGTAGCCACTAAAATGACCCTGCCTGTTAAATGCAACCTCAATGCTTTCCAGCCTGTTCTTCCACGTTCTGGTCACTCGATCAAAATCATCTACCCGTGCACTTGACCCTATGCCCACCTAGCTAGTCAAGTTCTGTCTGCCCACTCTATGCCCCCTCATTGTGGACATTGTAAAAACCTCCATCAGAACTGGCTCTGTCCCTCCAGAGCTTAAGATGCTGTGGTCACCCCTTTCCTCAAAAAGCAGGGTTTGGACCCGGAGTTCCTCAATAATTATCGGTCTATTTCCAACCTTCCATTCATAAGAAAAATCCTGGAGCATGCTGTTGCTGCTCAACTACAGTCCCATATGTCTTATTATGAGTTGTGCGAACCTATGCAATCTGGGTTCCGGGCAAAACACAGCACAGAAACGGCTTTGGTAAAGGTCATCAACATCTTTTCCTGGCAGCAAACTCCGGCAACCTAACTCTATTGATCCTTCTCGACCTCTCAGCAGATGTCCCAAAAATCTTCTGAAGCTTAATAGTAGCAAGACTGAGCTGATGATTGTGGCCCCTCAGGCTCTGCAAAAAAAAAAAAAGATTGGTGATGTTGTCCTCACTATTGACAGCTCTATCTGCTCCTCAGCCAAGGTCAGAAATCTTGGTGTGCTCTTGGATTCCACCATCTTCATGGAACCTCACACAAAATCTGTCACTAAGTCTGCCTTCTTCCACCTCAGAAACATCTCCAGACTCAGACCATTCATAACAGATGCAGTGGCGGAAAAATTTATTCACGCGTTCGTCACCTCACGCCTGGATTATTGCATCGGTGTCCTATTGGGGGCGTCAAATAAGGCCCTGGATAGGCTCCAGTATGTACAGAATTCAGCTGCAAGGATGCTAACTCACTCAAAACCCTGGCAACATATCACTCCCGCTCTTCTGCATTGGCTCCCCATCAAGTCTTGCATTTCCTTCAAGATTTTACTTCTAACCTGTATATCTCTACATGGAATAGCCCCTTCCCACCTCTCTGACCTCCTCCAATCCAACCCGCCTTCTCGTACCCTCCGCTCCTCTGACTGTGGTCTCCTCACCACCCACAGAATCAGCTTCATGGGAGACAGAGCGTTCAGTGCTGCTGCTCCTATTCTCTGGAATTCCCTTCCCCCTGCGATTCGGAACTCTGACTCCATTGACATTTTTAATTCCCATCTCAAACTCGCTTGTTTTCTTTAGCTTACCCCTAGTTTGTTCCCTTTTACTTTATTTCTATTTTAAATGTACCCTGTCTCAATAGCCTTGTGTTTGTCTGTCTTAGGTTTAATGCATTTCAAAAGTTATATTGTACTATTTCTGTATATATTTTGCATATATATCGTTTGTTTATTCTATGCCACGGTGTCCTTGGGTGTCTGATAGGCGCACATAAATTAAATGTGTTATTACACATATTACGTGATCAGATATTTGTGATGTGAAGGAATTGTCTAACATTACTCATTCACAAGTAGACTGGCAGGAGTAGAGTGCTTCACTCTGCTTTGAGCATGCTACTGAGCATCAATGGGTCACCCCATCTTAAATACCATTTGCTAGCCAGGCAGACAGTCAGTTAGCCCCGAAACATCTCACTTACAAGCCTTCATATTTCCCCATGTGACTCAGGTTGGACACAATTACATTCTGGTTTTCTTAAGAAGTGTGCGTGAGCTTTGACACTGAAGTAGTGGAACATTTAGGTGACCAATGCACCTGTTATACAATGAACGCATTAATGTTTTTAGTCAGAACGCAGGAATTAAAGTTGGTTATCATACAGTTGAACGCTAGCGCGAGCCCATTGGGCCTTAGTTGTAAGCAATATTGGTGAAGCCTGTTCGGTGCTACAGAGAAGCTTGCGTTGTCAATGAATGAGTGTTTTTTTTAGATGCAACGTTTCCTGGGCTTAAAATCGTCAAGAGATAAAGTGATTTGAGCATATTGGTAAATGCTTGACCTGGATTGTTTGTTTTGCGTTAATCCTTAAAAAAAAGTTTGGACATACTACGTTGTGTGAGACTCTTAGTCATACTCATATGTCAAATTTAGAAGGCTTAAGTTTACCATGTTTTGATCTGAGCATATTTTGTTATGCAAAATGCGGTACTTTGAGGGTTTCTGGACAATATCTGTTTTGTGCAGTTCATTGATTTCCAATAATAAACACATTTGCCTAAAACAAGCATTTTGTCCTCTCCCATGTTGATATGATTATCAAAAACATGAAAATGTTTAAATCTTTGGTCAATTTTGAACAGATAAAAAATTTGCGATTCATTTGCGTTCACATTTTTTAGTTGCTTCAAAGCCATATATATATATACACATATATATATATATATATATATATATATATATATATATATATATATATATAAACACACATATATATATATATATATATATATATACACATATATATATATATATATATACATATATATATATACACACATATATATTTACACACATATATATATATACACTCACACATATACAGTTAGGCCCAAAAATATTTGGACAGTGACACAATCTTCATGATTTGGGCTCTGCATGCCACCACATTGGATTTGAAATGAAACAACTACAACGGAATTGAAGTGCAGACTTTAAGGTTTAATTCAAGGGGTTGAACAAAAATATATGATTAAACATGTAGGAATTGTAGCTATTTTTATACAAACGCTCCTCATTTCAGGGGCTCAAAAGTAATTGGACAAATAAACATAACCCCAAGTAAAATGTTACTTTTCAATATTTTGTTGAGAATCCTTTGCAGGCAATGACTGCCTGAAGTCTGGAACCCATGGACATCACCAAACGCTGGGTTTCCTCCTTTGTGATGCTTTGCCAGGCCTTTACTGCAGCGGTCTTCAGTTGTTGCTTGTTTGTGGGTCTTTCTGCCTTAAGTTTTGTCTTGAGCAAGTGAAATGCATGCTCGATTGGGTTGAGATCTGGTGATTGACTCGGCCATTGCAGAATATTCCACTTCTTTGCTTTAAAAAACTCCTGGGTTGCTTTTGCAGTATGTTTTGGGTCATTGTCCATCTGTACTGTGAAGCGCCGTCCAATCAACTTTGCTGCATTTGGCTGAATCTGAGCAGAAAGTATATCCCTATACACTTCAGAATTCATCCGGCTGCTTCTGTCTTTTGTCACATCATCAATAAACACAAGTGACCCAGTGCCATTGGAAGCCATGCATGCCCATGCCATCACACTGCCTCCACCATGTTTTACAGAAGATGTGGTGTGCTTTGGATCATGAGCTGTTCCAATTCTCCTCCAAACTTTCTTCTTCCCATCATTCTGGTAAAGGTTGATCTTAGTCTCATCTGTCCAAAGAATGCTGTTCCAGAACTGGGTTGGCTTTTTCAGGTGTTTTTTGGCAAAGTCAATTCTGGCCTTTCTATTTTTGAGGCTGATTAATGGTTTGCACCTTGTGGTGAATCCTTTGTATTTACTCTCATGAAGTCTTCTCTTTATGGTAGACTTAGATACTGATACACCTACTTCATGGAGAGTGTTCTTCACTTGAGTGGATGTTGTGAAGGGGTTTTTCTTCACCATGGAAAGGATTCTGCGATCATCCACCACTGGTGTCTTCCGTGGACGTCCAGGCCTTTTTGAGTTCCCAAGCTCACCAGTGCACTCTTTTTTTCTCAGAATGTACCAAACTGTTGATTTGGCCACTCCTAACATTTCTGCTATCTCTCTGATGGATTTCTTCTTTTTTTCAGCCTCAGGATGGTCTGTTTCACCTCCATTGAGAGCTCCTTTGACCGCATGTTGTGTGTTCACAGCAACAGCTTCCAAATGCAAACGCCACACCTGGAATCAACTCCAGACCTTTTTTTTTAATTTTTTTTATTGATGACAGGTTAATGAGGGAAGAGCCCATGCAGCGTTGTTATTTTTTTTTGCAGCCTTCTGAGTCAATTGTCCAATTACTTTTGGTCCCTTGAAAAAGAGGCGGCTACGTATTAAAGAGCTGTAATTCCTAAACCCTTCCTCCAATTTGGATGTGAATACTCTCAAATTACAGCTGAGAGTCTGCACTTTAAGCCCATATTGATTATATAATTGTATCCTGAATATGTTTTCGTAAACAGCTAAAATAACAAAACTTGTGTCACTGTCCAAATATTTTTGGGCCTAACTGTATATATATACACACACACATATATAAATACACACACACATATATATACACACACACATATACACATACATATACACACACACACACACACACACATATATACATACACATATATATATACACACACATGTATAAATAAATATACACACACACACACACACACACATACACACACACATATACACACATACATACACACACACACACACACACACACACACACACACACACACACACACACACACACACATATATACACACACACACACATATATACACACACACACACACATATATACACACACACACACACACACACACACACACATATATACACACACACACACACACACACATATATACACACACACACACACACACATATATACACACACACACACACACATATATACACACACACACACACCCATATATATATATACATATATATATTACACCCTAATCCCAGTTTCAATGTACATTGTAAAAAGTAAAAAATAAAGATCAACTTGACAGTCATTTGAACTACTTTTTCTAAGTAGCCTTTGTTAACCAAACTAGATTTCTCCCTAGGGTAGCTTTTCTGCAGTTTAACTTCTTCCAGTATGAAGTAATTGGTATCTTGCAATGATATGCTTTCAAAGTAGCTTTCACAACACTGCACAAATAAAATACCTGTAACGAACCGAAGGTGGACCCAGATGCAACACACAACTCACAGGATTTAGTTTATAATATCCTTTTATTCTCACCACAGGGCGATGGTCAAAAAGCCACAGACAGACAACGAAAAACGCAGGGCAAAATCTCAGAGTCAGGTTCAGAAGGCTAGGTGGTTTACCGGGGAACAGGAATAAAAGTCCAATTCAGGCTGAGTCGGCAACGGGAGATCCAAACAGTGAATGCGGGAAAGTCTGGCACGAAAACAGCAAAGAACAGCCTGGCAGAGAGTGTGTGGAAAACTGGACACTATATAGTGGCAGAGTCAATGATAATCAGATGTGTGTGCAGGTAAGCAGCAGGTGTGTGTGATTGTTCTGATTGCAGGGGTGCAGAGTGAAGCAGCGGCATGGCAGAGTCAATGAAAGACCTATAACTGGTGGTGCAGGCTGTGACAATACCAACAAGTTTGATACTGGAAGAACAGGAGAGACTGAGCTGGGAGTTCAGTGAGAACATGCAGACACACAGTGTGCTATAGCACCACAGTCTGTAGTACAATCAACTGGGGCAAATATTATTTTTTTTCAAAGAATGAACAAACAAGCTGCTGTGGCATACCTTACCATATTTGAAAGAACAGCTAAACATGAAGGCTGACCAAAAGTGCAATGGGCTGGGCTTATTGCTCCAGACTTAACAGTGATGGCCAAAACACATATTCTGATCTGGAAATAGCAGATGCCAATGACTTTGAGAAATTAAATACTGAGATTCTCACACGACTCGGCGTGACAACCGCTGTGAGGGCACACCGATTTCAGAAGTGGAGTTACCAGACTGGACAACCTCCTCGGACCAAGATGTGAGACCATATACATCTAGCCAGGAAGTGGCAACAGCTAGAAACCAATATATTAGCCAATGTAGTGATGATGTCCCCTTGGCAGACGAGTTGGTCAGCCTGGTAGAATGCTACTTCACAGCAAAAGCAGAAGAACAGAATTTTAATATATGATTATTCGAAATTACGAGTAAATAGGCAATGTTTTTTTGCCTCTGGTTCTTCGTTTAAATTTATATCGTGAGATGCTGGTTGTTTTCTAAAAAAGGCTCAAGAAGCCATTGAGTGAGTTCTGAAGACTGAGAGAACAAAGGGTGCCAGTTCTCAGCAGCGGGAATGCTTAAAATTCTGGAACCTCGAATAAAATGTTACTATTTTCAAAGCAATAAGTTCAGTCAAGGGGGCGGAGACCTGGCAAGAGACAGAAGCATCGAGCATAATTTGACTGGCCAGAGGCAGGGCTCTGCGGACCGGCAGTTTCTGTCTGAAGTCCATAGTATGAGCAACACTGCCTTATAATGTAATCTTGGGTCGATACTTCCCTTATTATTCTAAACTGAGGCTTAACATTGGCAGATTGGACCACCCCAATGGAAAGTTAACTGGGCGTAGTTAGACCTCAGAGCAAGCACACAGAAGCATCTATGCAACAATTGGTACAAAATCAGGAGTGGACTATCATGAACCACCTATTAAATGTTTGTGGGGAAAGGTGAAAGCACTGAGGAAACTGAGACAGCTATTGATGAACCACAACCAAGCACTAGTGCTGAAAGAGATTCTACTCTGCTGACAGACAATAGATATCAGGAATTTGAGTTTTCAGATTTAGATGTGTCTTCCACTAAATTTGTTACAGCCCAAACCTAAGTGCCTAACTTTGGTCATGTCAGAAAGAGTATGAAAGTCATTAATGGGGCCCCAGTTAATCAGGGAGATATGCTTATGCCCTTGTAGCAGCCAATAACGTAATAACTGCCGACAACGTAATAACTGCCAATAACGTAATAATTTTCCCATTCTTAATGTAATAAAAGCCGATAATGTAATAACTTACCAATAATGTAATAAAATGTCTGAACCAATAACGTAATAACTTTGTGCCCATAACGTAATAAGTTATTACATATTGACTGGTTATTACATTATTGGCTTGCTATAAAAAAAACTGAAAAATGTAATAATTGGAGCCGATAATGTAATAACATACTTATATCACTATGTTTAAGTTTAATTTATTATGAAGTGTCAGACTTCCATAACACATATCCTACTGTAGCTTCATCCAACTATTTTTGTATTAATTACACAGAACGAACAACGAATGGACCGACGGCTTAAGGGAATAATTAATTATAAAAATGTTTTACTATTGTTTTTATTGTGAAGCACCTTGTAACCCTATTTTGAAAGGCTCTATATAAATAAAGTTATAATTATTGTTATTATTATTATCATTATTATTATTATTATTATAAACTATAATCTTTAACTATAATCTCTAAACCTCGCAATGCTTTCAATACTGGTGCAAGTCATTTAAAGGGTTATGTGCATCAAAATGGATAGGTGGATCACTGTCCCTGGTTCTCTACTAGCAACAGCTAGCTAGCACGCACCCTCTGCGTATCGTGGCTGTGTCTCGACTAACATTAGTGCCAGTGGAGACAGCATAGGGCACAGCAAGAAGTGTAGTCTATAGTCTAGATATCAAGAAATGTGATGTGGCTTTTCCAAGTAGTAGTAGGTTGATGTTGTGACTGTGATTGTGTTGCCCCCTCTCCATCAGTCATTGCCATCCTAGACAATGCACTCTGGAACCGGGCCTGCCTGATAGACAAAGCAAGAAGAGCTTTCTATACAATAAAAAAAGCATTAACATTTTCATTCCAATTAGAACCTGGATAAAAAATATTCCAATCACTCATAGAACCAATTGCTCTATATGGCAGTGAAGTGTGGCGTCCCCTTTCAAATCAAGATTTTTCTAAATGGGACAAACACCCAAATTGGTGACTGCGTGTGGAGTACTTCAAGTGCAAAGAAAAACTCAAAATAAAGCATGCAGAGCCGAATTAGGGCAATACCCCCTCAGTGGAACTGGAGCAATTAAATTCTGTAATCTCAAATTAAGTGACCCCCAATCCTACCATCACAATACTTTAAAATACCAAGAGATGACGGCAGAAAAGAGTCCCTCTGCCAGTTGGTTCACGGGCTCTGCTCCCTGGCCACAACATATATAACTTCAACACAGCTCACAGACAATTTGGCCACACCAAATTATTACAAAAGGAAAAATATATAGATTATTGGACTGGTTAGCTTTGACAATATAAGCAAAAAAACTAATAAATCTCATTACACTGAAAATTGGAGAGAGAGAGAGAGAGAGAGAGAGAGAGAGAGAGAGAGAGAGAGAGAGAGCGAGAGAGAGAGCGAGAGAGAGAGAGAGAGCGCAAATGTGTTATATCAGAGTTAGGACTAAGATTCAAGGGTCAGGATTGGTCGCCTGGCCGCAGCGCTTTGGACCAGCTGTAAGCGGAACAAAGATGACTAGCTGATTCCAGTGTACAGGGAGTTGCAGTAGTCAAGACGGGAAAGAATTAGAGCATGGGTGACCTTTTCCAAATCCTTCAGTGAAAGGAAAGTTTTAATTTCATTCAGGGTCCGTAATTGAAAGAAACTGGATTTTACCACTGCATTTATCTGCTTGTCAAATTTAAAAACAGAGTCAAAAATCACTCCAAGGTTCTTGGAGTGGGGTTTTAAATAGGAGGAAAGATTACCTAAATTCCTAGTAATTAAGTTAATGGAGTTAGGGGGGCCAAAGAGAACAACTTCCGATTTGTTTCCATTTAACTGGAGAAAATTGTGAGCCATCCAGCATTTAATGTCCTCAATTTGTCCGCATTCTATAAGAGAATTTAAATTGGACTGAAAGTTGTGTTTTAGAGGAAGGTAGAGCTGAGTGTCATCAGCATAAAAGTGATAGGAGATGTTGTGTTTTTGCATTAACTCACTCAGAGGCAACATATAAATGAAGAAGAGGACAGGGCCAGAATGGAACCTTGTGGAACCCCACAGAGTAGGTTGGTTTGGGGAAAGGAGGAATTGCTTATGTTGACTGAGAAAGTTCTGTTTTGAAGATATGAGCTAAACCAGTCCAGGGCAGCGCCTTTTATGCCAAGCCCGTGCTCAAGGCGGTCAATAAGAATAGTATGATCCACTGTGTCAAAAGCAGCACTGAGGTCAAGAAGAACTAAAAAGGCACAATCTCCAGAGTCTACAGTGAGGAGCAGGTCATTATAGACTATCAATAATGCAGACTCCGTGCTGTGCGCCCCCCTAAAACCTGACTGGAATTGATCTAGAATATGGTGTAGAGGGAATTAATTGTATTCAGAAGTGTAGAGATGCTTGGGGTACCTGACGTATGGCAAACATGAGGTAGGGTAGCATACAATAAAAAAAATGTGTCATCTTTGTCAATAACCTTACGAAAAATGATTACAAACCGCCTGTATTGCTGGCCTTGTAAACTGTTCTGTACTTCAGGTAGTACCTGGACAAGAGACTGTTTTGCTGACTTAAGAAATCTGAATCAGTCAGCAAAACCACACTCAAAATCAACAGACCACGTAAATGCCGAAGTGAAACTACTCGGACAGATACCTATCGAACATGTAATAGATGAAGGTGCTCGGATTCAAGTAGCTAAGCTACCCTGGGTTTTAATACGAACCTTTTCTGTGTACTCTCTCATTACCAAAAGAGGATGTTAGCAACTGAACAACCACATTCTCTCATGCCTGTAAATGTTTGCCATTACTGTAAAGTATGGCAAACATTAGTCCATTCTTTTTGATGTGTTATTTGAATAAGCTATTAGGGCCTACTAGTTAAAATATTACACATAGCTACTGTTCCAATCACATCTTTATGAAAACAATTGTCATGCACTAGCTTATGTCATGCTAAAAGGGATATACAATTATGAAATCGTTTTGCTAACGTTAGCTTAACAATAGGCCAATGTTTGTCTGCAGATCATTACATCCGTATGGTAAACATTAGCCCATTCTGTTTTGATGTGTTGCTATTTGAATAAGCTATTAGGCCTACTTATTAAAATATTACATGTAGCTACTCTTCCAATCACATCTTAATGAAAACGATTGTCATGCACGAGCTATGTCATGCTAAAAGGGATATACAATTATGAAATAATTTTGCTAACATTAGCCTAGCAATAGGCCAATGTTTGCCTGCATTGCCGTGAGGTATGGCAAACAATTAGCCCATTCTTTTTTGATGTGTTGTTATTTGAACAAGCTATTAGGCCTTATTAAAATATTACATGTAGCCACTATACCAGTCACATCTCTAAAACGATTGTCATTTACTAGCTCAGAATAGGGAAATCAAATTATGAATATGTTTTTAGTAACGTTAGCCTATATTAGTTAGCCAGAAATGGAGGGAACCTAACGGCTTTAGCCTTTAGCAGCTAGCCAGACCAATAATGCAATAGCGGCACTGCTCCACTAGTCAGGCCAAGTCTTGGTGAGAAACACTCCAACTTCTGGTGACATCGAGAACAAGTTCTGCTTAGACTGACTTTGAAAACAAGTTGTGATGAGACTGACTGCAAACTTTTAGTTAGACTGACTTGGAAAACAAATCCTGCTGAGAACGACAATAAATACAACTTCTTGTTAAACTGACTTTGAAAGCAAGTTTTAGCAACAATGACCACAAGCTTTGATGAGATAGATACAAAGCACGACTGAGACTGACACATGTCCTAAAATGGACACCGTTGTATGTATTGAAGTCTATTGAAGAAAGGACAAACCAACGGAGGCAGTGCCTCCGGCCATCTGAAATGTGTTAAAACAGGTTTTGTGTGTGTATATGTCTATATATAACTGTATCATTTCACATATTTATCCTATAAAACACATAACTGATAGCACTAATAATTTATTTTGACACTTTTTTTTGAAAATATTATAGATGACCTGAACAAAATTATTATGATGTATAATATAATTTCTATAAAACAATTGGGGAGGCACTTTTAAAAGTTTCTCCTACCAGTGCCCTGACCAGTCACCTGGAGTCGGTCTGTGTGTCCTATGTGTGTGAGCTAGTCCGTTGCAATATGTTGGGTGAGCAAGTCTGGCACAAATTGGCTGCTGTGGTATCACTCAGGCTGAGTGTTGTGTTAGATAGCAGTCGGTCCATTCATTGTTCATCATCATCATGATCATCTTCATCCGCTTTGTCCGGGGTCGGGTCGCGGAGGTAGCAGTTCAAGCAGGGCATCCCAAACTTCCCTTTCCCATGCCACATTTACCAGCTCTGACTGGGGGATTCCAAGGCGTTCCCAGGCCAGTGTGGAGATATAATCCCTCCACCTGGTCCTAGGTCTGCCCCGCGGCCACCGCCCAGCTGGACATGCCTGGAACACCTCCCTAAGGTGGCATCCTCACTAGATCCCCGAACCACCTCAACTGGCTCCTTTCTATGCAAAGAAGCAGCGGCTCTACTCCGAGTCCCTCACGAATGGCTGAACTTCTCAACCTATCCCTAAGGGAGATGCCAGCCACCCTCCGGAGGAAACTCATTTCCGCCGCTTGTATCCGCGATCTCGTCCTTCACTTGGGGTAAAGACTCATTCCCTACTTGGAATAGACAATCCATCGGTTTCCTGCTGAGAACCATGGCCTCAGATTTGGAGGTGCTGATCCTCATCCCAGCCGCTTCACACTCGGCTGCGAACCGATCCAATGAGTGCTGCAGGTCGCAGACCGATGATGCCATCAGGACCACATCATCTGCAAAAAGCAGTGAGGCAATCCTCTGCCCACCAACCCGCAGCTCCCCTCCCCCGCGGCTACGCCGTGAGATCCTGTCCATGAATATCACAAACAGGATAGGTGACAAAGCGCAGCCTTGGAGGAGGCCAACCCTCACCGGAAACGAGTCCAACTTACTGCCGAGAACCCAGACACAGCTCTTGCTTTGGGAGTACAGAGATTGGATGGCCCGAGTAGAGACCCTCACCCCATACTCTCGCAGCACCTCCCACAGTATCTCCCGGGGAACCCGATCATACGCCTTCTCCAAATCCACAAAACACGTGTAGACCGGATTGGCATACTCTCAGGCCCCCTCAAAGATCCGAGAGAGGGTAAAAAGCTGGTTCATTATTCCACGACCAGGCCGGAAACCGCATTGTTCCTCCTCAATCCGAGGTTCGACTATCGGTCGAACCCTCCTTTCCAGCACCCTGGAGTATACTTTCCCGGGGAGGCTCAGTAAT
>JAPMUY010004310.1:0-5000 GCA_026901105.3 Galaxias olidus
AAGAGAGATTAAAAGAGAAGTAGAAGCGAGGGAGAGACAGTGATCGAGAGAAACGAGACAGAGAGAACGGAGAGAGGTAAAAAAAAGAGAGCGGGCATCGGCAAAAAAGGAAGTGAGAGCCGGGGACTTGGGATCACTCGAGGAGGCCTCTAGTGAGCTCACATTAATTTGGCTTATCGCCTCGGCTCTGGTGAAACCCCAGGTACGAGAGCCGAGACAGATCCTCTGACTTTAATAAGCTCTCGCCCAAACGTTAAGGCAGCGTGTCAGCTCTCCTTTTTTTTATCCACTTCTCTCTTTAACTTTTTTTTTTTTTTTTAGGCAGTGATTATTTCAAAGGGAGTAGAGTAGGATAGAGAGGGGGAAAGTAACTTGTCTAAGCTAGAAGCCAAACAGAAGGATCTGTGTTCGGGTGGGTACCTGGTATTAGCAGGGATTTCAGCCTTGTTTGACATGCCACGCTGAAGGGAGAGCTTAAAATAGAGGGTTGGCGTCGGCAACCGGCAGGTAAAAGAAGAAAGAAAAGAGGGCTGTACGAGCGAGGAGAAGGTAGAGGCTAATACCTGTGCTTCGCTAGGCTGCTTCGCTAGGCTGCTGCTGCTCTGCCACTTGAGGAGCGCAGAAGAAGAGGAACGCTTAACAGGGGATAGAGCGGCCTTTGAAGATGTCTCCGCCTCACGCTCTGTCCCGCTTCCGTATCCACCTGTCTCGGCTTTCGCTGTTCTTTGAAAATAAATATATAAATTAACTTCTCTTGTTCACGCACACACATGCATAGAAAAACCGCCGACGCCCAGACAAATATTTGCTCCGCATCTCCATCCTTCTCCTCCATCTTTCTCTCTCTCTCTCTCTCGCTTTCCTGTCCATCCCTCCCTTTCTGTCTCTCTTTCACTCTTTTATTCAACCCCCCCCCCCAGCCTTCTTAACCCTGCCACGAAGATGATTGCCTGCCTACCCACCTGCATACCCACCTGTCTGCCTGCCTGTCTGCCTAGCTACGCAAAGCTAAGTATTTATGTAAGTCCATGACAGGTGTTTAAAACGTGCCACCACGCGAGTTGACGGGCGAGAAGTTAAGTGAGCAGATAGAATCACTCTCTTTTCTCTCCATCTTTCTCTTCCCTCCCTCCCTCCCTCCCTCTCTATTCCATCGCCGTACTCTTTTAATCTCTCCGGGGCTCTCTCTCCCTTGTTCAACATTCACCATTCTCTCTCTCTCTCTCTCTCTCTCTCTCTCTCTCTCTCTCTCTCTCTCTCTCTCTCTCTCTCTCTCCCTCTCTACAATCTCTATCTATATTCCCTTTCTTCCTGCCACTTTCTCTCACTCTTCCTACATATCTGTCTCAACCTTTCT
Organism: Galaxias olidus; assembly: GCA_026901105.3. Classification (NCBI taxonomy): domain Eukaryota; kingdom Metazoa; phylum Chordata; class Actinopteri; order Galaxiiformes; family Galaxiidae; genus Galaxias; species Galaxias olidus. The sequence goes on from JAPMUY010004310.1 coordinate 1,358, forward strand.
CTCACTTTAAGATCTACCCCCCCCCACACCCACCCACACTCTCTCAGTCTCTCTCTCTGCTGTGTGGAGGACTTCTTTAACATAAGCCCCCGTCCTCCAGGGTAGTTGTACTACCGCTTAACTTCCCACCTATCAAACTAAATCCCCATCAACACAGTTTGGAGACAGACTCGCAGGTATTTCATATTTGAATATTCAACTTTGCAACCGGTATCCCCAAGAGTCCTATTCCATAATTTATTAGTAGGTTAGGGGGGGGGGGGGGGTTGTTAATAGTATGTCAATGCATTAAAAGTAAAAAACATTAAAGTTTTACTTTTTGAAATTGTGATGTAGGTTTTTGCACCCTATTTGGTCCATCTTAATTGTCAATAATATAAAGGCACTATTGACAAATAATAAGTAATATAGCCTGTCATCTCAGTTATCGTATTACTACCTGATTGGTTAGTGCTGGAATGAAGCTTAGTTGGTGCTAGCATCTATAGGCTACCTGTAGACCTCCCTACAACTAGACTAGCCACGCAGCATGCTATCAGAAGATTAATAAACGTACAGTATATATTGTCATTGTTATAGCATAGACATTCATAACTAAGTATACCACGCAAATCCAATCTGTTGAATGCGGCATTTTCTTTTTCAATTCATCAAGCATGCACTTCTAGTCCAAGCTGGAGAAAGCCATATTATTCTATTGATTTTTACTGGCATGTAGAGAGGAACCTAATTTGTTTTCAGCAAACAGAGCAAATATGTTTTGGACTTGTATTTTTTTTTCTCTCTCTTGTCCTTTCCCTTATAAATCATGCAGCATGTGTATGTGTACGACCACCCTTGTTGTTCTGATAAGTGACTGTTAGTCAGATCTCTGTATCAGATCTTCAGTATAGCACCTCCCAGTAGAAACACGCAGAATTTCCTTCATTTGGTCCGGACAGAAATGACTTGTCAGCTGCCATTTTACTCAACCATTTCCCAGACCTAAGCTCAGGTTTGTCATAATACTTTGATGTACCTATGTGTTTATGAATCGCGTACAATGTTTGCTAATTAGACAGTTGGAACACAGTCTTCTTCCTGTTTCCTTCCTCCTTTCTTTCTTGACCCTAATTCCTCCTTCCTGTCTGATTCTTGACCCTAATTCCTCCTTCCTGTTTTCTTTCTTGATCCTATTTCCTCCTTCCTGCTTCATGTCTGATTCTTGACCCTATTTTCCCTTTCCTGTCTCCTTCCTGTTTCTTTTTCCTCGATCCTATTTCCTCCTTCCTGTTTTCTTTCTTGATCCTAATTCCTCCTTCCTGTCTCCTTCCTGCTTCCTGTCTCTTTTCTGACTCTCCTCTCTCTCTTGCCCACCATCTTCCTTTCCGCTTTCTCGTGCTCCTTTTTTCTCACTGCTCCTTCCTGTATTCCTCCTGTCTACTTCCGGTATTCTTCCCGTCTCCTTCCTGTCTCTTTCCTGTCTGCTTCCTGTCTTCTTCCTGTCCCATCTGTCTCCTTTGTCCTGTATGGCTACTACACTTAGATAAAAAATTATAATAATACAAATATGTTTTAATGTCCACAATCAAATACTTTGACTGGTAAGACCAAGGAAGTGGTTAAAAAAATGAATGATTCAGAACGATTCAAAACAAAGCTTACATTACATTTTTTGTATCTCTTCGTTTACTTCTTCCTGTTTTGTCTTTTCAGCTTCATGTACACTTCCTGTTTCCTTTGTATCGCCTGTGTCTCCTTCATATGACCTTCTCGCCTCCTTGCTTTCTCTCTCCTGTAACGTCTCCCATCGCCTCAGAAACCTGTTCCCGTGTCCACGTCCTCATCTCAGCCCAAACAAAACGTCTCTCTTTCTTTCTTCTTGATGTGTGAGGGGCAGATATCTAAGCCTGTTTGTTAACATTGACATTGGAGAGCGAGAGAGAGAGTGTGTGTGAGAGAGACAGAGATAGAGAGAGGGGGGGACAGAGAAAGAAAGAGGGGAAAAAAAATCAATCTAATACTGCAGAACTATCAGATCATATGAAATTATGGATTCCTGGTCTGAGCATTCAGCCCTTGTCTGCCGAGCGGTGCAAATCAATTCAAACAGGCACAAAGAGCAAACACACGCCGAGCGCCACAATAGGAAATTGAAGCGAGCGGTGCCTCCTTTTTTAAAATATGCCGCTACATATTTGTTTTGTGGATTACCATTCTGAAATGAAATTTGAACAGTTACTTAAAATAATATGCAAAAGATATTTCCTTTTATTTTTTTTTATTCCTCCCTCCTCCTCCTCTTTTCTCACGTCCCCCCCTTGTTTGTTGGTAAAGCAGGGAGAGAGGTGCAGGCCGACCATGTAAACACACACACACACACACACACACACGCACACACACACACACACGCACACACACACACAAACTACACTTCCATCATACTGATTATATTCCTAAAACATGTTTTTGGGGCTTATCCTCTTAGCAGGGAAGAAGGCTTTTTACCGAACACAATGCAAATTTTTATTTTATTTTTTTGGTGCTGTTTTTTGTTTAGATGTGGATATTATTCTTGCTTCTGAAATATTCATAACTGCAACTTGGGCACAGAGAAGAGGGTCCGGAGACAGACACTGTACATCAATGACAGAAAGCCGCCAGAATTTATGGCAACATAACAAACAGTTTGTTGTTTTCAGTCATTCCATTTCACTCTGCAAAGCTGTTACGTTTTAGCCCACCTCCCTGTTTAAAAGACGCTTTTTAGTTGTATCCCTTCTCTTTTTGCAGTAATATGTTGTTTTAATAGTAACCCCACCTCCCTATAAAATGATAAATTGAGTTGTAATCCACCTCTCTCCTCACAATACAATATCGCTTGAGTTGAATCTCACATTTCTTTAAGAGTCCCTTTCAATTGCATCTCGCCTCCCTATACGATGATGTTTAAATTATATCCAACCTCCCTTTAAGACTGGGTTTGAGTGGTAGCGTACTGTTTTAGATTTAATCCCTTTAAGGTATTGTGTGAGTGGTGAGATGTTGTTTCAGTCGTAATCCCTTTAAGATGTTGTTGGAGTGGTGAGATGCTGTTTCACTTTAATCACTTTAAGATGCTGTTTTATTGGTAAGATGTTGTTTTCGTTTTAACCCAACTCCCTTTAAGACGCTGTTTAAGTTTTAACCCAACTCCCTTTAAGACGCTGTGTTAGATTATACCCACTTTGCTCTTACATGTCATGCCATTTGTGTCCCACCTCCCTTTGTGGTAGTCATGGCGTCCAGGCGTCACTAATAAGCTCTAATCAACCTATTGATTCACTGTAGACTCTACTGATTGGGAGGGGCTTTGCTTTTAAAGACATTTGGCAGACTGGACAACTCAAGCCCCCCCCCCCCCCCCCCCCCCCCACCCCCCCCACACACACACGCTACTCTCTGTTCTTTTCAAAGAATCTTTCTTTTTACGCTCTTCCATTTTTTCCACTTTCCATCTTTCCTGTCTTACACGCATCTTATCCCTCCAACTATCTGTTCTTTCATTTCTCCTCCTCAAAACGTTGGCTGTCCACCCCTCCATCCATCCATCCATCCCCCCGGCCATATCTCAATCCATCCAGCCAGCTCTCCTGTTCCTCCTGGTGTCTCCTCTCCTCTCCTC
>JAPMUY010004310.1:15000-17500 GCA_026901105.3 Galaxias olidus
GAGGGGCGGGGGGGGGAGGGGGGGGGGGGGCGATTCCTAAATCTGTGGGGATTGTGTAGTTCAGTGACCGTGAGGAGGAGCTATTGTGTGTCTGGTCTCCTCCGACAGCGAGCCGTGAGGGGAGGGATGGACGCACTGCCATGGGGGGGGGGGGGGGGGGGGTATAGGGGGAGACGAGGGGGGAGAGAGATGGACGCACTGCCGTCATGGGGGGGGGGGTTATAGGGGGAGACAAGGGGGGAGAGAGGGGACTGATGGACGCACTGCCGTCGGGGGGGGGGGAATATAGGGGGGAGACGAGGGGAGAGAGGAGAGAGATGGACGCACTGCTGTCATGTGATCCACACACTGGGGGAGGGGGGAGTGGGGGGTTATAGGGGGAGACGAGGGGGGAGAGAGGGGGCTGATGGACGCACTGGCGTTGTGTGGTACACAGTTAACACACTGGGGGGGGATATAGGGGGAGAGAGGGGGGAGAGGCGGGACTGATGGACGAGAGAGAGGGAGTGATGGGGGGATGGGAGAGAGAGGGAGAGAATGGGGGAGAGATGTGAGGATGGTGTTCGCATCTTGTGAGTGTGTCACTACGAAGGAGGGGGGGGGGTCACCCTTTGGGTGCTCCAGGTGTGTACCAGCTCCTCGCCTCACTCACACACACACACACACACACACACACACACACACACACACACACACACACACACACACACACACACACACACACACACACAGACACACACACACCCTCCTCCCCACTTCACACTATAAAAGAGCATTACAGTCATTAGACATCTTCCATGCTTCTAAAGCAAAGCAACCAGGCAGGCACACACACACACACACACACACACACACACACACACACACACAGGGACGCGTGCCAGACTAGTACTGACTTAATCACTACTTCAAAATAGGGCGCTACTATTTTTACATTCTCCGATTTCTTTCGACGCACACAGCCGCTTTGAAACCCAATGCCTCCAAACGTGTTGCGAAGACCCTCTGTGAGCGAATAGGGACCCTGCTAATTTCAGATGGGATTGCCGAGCCACTGGTCGCCTGCCAGATAGTGAGCGCCACCGTCTACACCCCCGTCAAAGGAGGAGAGTGGTCTCTCCCACAATTAATGTGTTGCACCTGTGATGCTCGATAAAGACTGCCGCACTGTGCACAGGTGTGGAACATTAGTTCTGGGGGTGTTCCTTGAAAAGACAACCTCCAACCCCCCACCTTCTCCTCATCCCTACTCCAGTATCTCTCTCTCTCTCTCTCTCTCTCTCTCTCTCTCTCTCTCTCTCTCTCTCTCTCTCTCTCTCTCACACACTTTTCCTCTCTCCCTTTCCCCTCTCTCTCGATTACCTTCCATTACTCTCTTTATCCCTCTCTCTCTCTCTATCTTTTCTGTCTTTCCGTCCTTCAATTTAAATCAATCTCTCTTTATTAATCTCTATTTTCTCTTCTCTTTCTCTTATTCCACCCTGTCTCTTTCGCTTCCTCTCTCTATCACTATATTTTATCTTTCTTCTGCTCCCTTTTTTCGCTGCGTACCTAAGCAACCATACCCCCCCCCCCCCCCCCCCCCCCCCCCCCAGTGAACTCCTGAAGAGAGGCTTTTAGTGAGAACACATTTGGAAATTTTCTAGTCCTTGCATTCTGATTATAATGTTTGATTTACAGTATTTGGAATATCATAATTTTTAGAGTAATGAAATATGATTTACAGGTGACCTCCCAGCCCTGCACCAGGCCTGAATATGGGCCTACTCATATTCCATCACATAAGGAAAACCCCTCCGCTGCAGTTTGTTTCGGTAAGAGCAAAGTCAAAATATGCAAATGAGTGTTGGTGCCTGAGATTCAATCCTGTCCTTCACACTGCACAGTTAAATGCTGAGGTACAGTTTGCTTATGTGTGTGTGTGTGTGTGTGTCTGTCTGTGTGTGTGCGCGTGTGTGTGCGCGTGTGTGTGTTCGCGTGCATGGGTTTGTGTATATATTTATAAATGCAGAGCTCTGTAGTATATGTGCTTGAAAATACACACATTTAAATGAGTGTTTGTGTATGTGTGTGTGTGTGTGTGTGAGAGAGAGAGAGAGAGAGAGAGAGAGAGAGAGAGAGAGAGAGAGAAAGAGAGGGAGAAAGAGAAAGAGAGTCAGAGATGAGACCTAGAAAAGAAAAAGGAAGAAAGAGAGAGATGGTCTCCAAAGTAGTCGAGAGCTGTATCCTGCACCGACTTCCAAAGTTCAAAAGCTCATGATCCTTGTCATTTTGCAGCTTTACAGTTTAGGAGGCCGTAAGAAACTGTCCATACTTCTGACACTGGCGGAGTAAACCCGAATGAATCCCTGTTTCTGTTCCCATCACAAAAAGATAGAAGTCCGAAGCAGATCAACATGTAAAATAAACTGATACACTGGAAGATAATCCCTAGTTTCCTTCTTAAAATAAAGTAAAGGTGAGATTATGAGCTATAATAAGATGGTTTAAGGAGAGCTGT
>JAPMUY010004310.1:22500-30080 GCA_026901105.3 Galaxias olidus
CACACACACACACACACACACACACACACACACACACACACACACACTAACCCATACTCAAACTCTCTCTCACACACACACACACACACACACACACACACACACTCACTCACTCCACGGGGGAGAAAGGAGGGCTATACTTGCATTGAGTGGCTATTGTCTGGTTCCTAATTATGTTTTTATTATGACGAGGCCTGGGGCCCACCTCGTTCCTGTACACACACACACACACACACACACACACACACACACACACACACACTCACACACGCTCACACACGCGCACAGAGAGAGAGACACACAAAGCAATTTCCAGTAAGCAGCAAAGAAGGAGAGAGCGAGAGGAGGAGGAGGAGGGGGGGGGGGGTGTTTATATACCAAATGATCAGAATACACTAACAATGTTTTGGTGTTAATAAGTCATAATCGCTACCTTCTTTTTCAATATGGTTGCCATGGGTAACAAATGTATATCAAGGCCACAAGAGCAGAAGAAGAAGAAGGAAGATAATACATATGTATGTGTAAAAGAAGAGAAGAAATAGAGAGAGAGGAGTTGGGGTGAAAGAAAAAAAAGGGAGGATGAGACGACTGCTCTCTCTTGTCGTGTCTGTGTGTTTTTGCTTCTCTGTTTGTCTGTGGGCCTGCATGCACGTCTATATTATGATGTGGCTGCCTGTTTGCGCGCGTGTGTGTGTGTGTGTGTGTGTGTGTGTGTGTGTGTGTGTGTGTGTGTGTGTGTGTGTGTGTGTGTGTGTGTGTGTGTGTGCATACGCGCGCGTGCGTGTCTGTGTGTGCTTGTGTGTGTTTGTGCGTAGGTCCGAGACAGCTGTCTGTGTAGTCAGCACTGCTGCTCTCGACAGAAAGCAGAAAATTGAGCGGGAATTGGCCTAATTGTACGGAATGATTGATGCTTGTAGCAACCACATTAAATACACACAACACATAAACAACACACACAGCGAACACACACACGTACACTCTGACGCATACAGTATTCGCATGCACTTACACACTCTGACACACGCAGTAAACACTTACACACACACACACACACACACACACACACACACTTCCTGTTCGCCTTAAGAGTTTTTCTCGGAAGGTACGCGTATCCCCAATAGACCAGTGTGATGTCTTCTCCCTTGCTCCTGCCTTCCTCGCCACAGAGAAAACCAGGAACCACCACTTTGTCCCCAGGCTTTAGATGCGTTGGTGGTGTTGGAATTGTAGTCTTTTGCTCTCAGTGATTTGTAGTCCTTGAGGTGTTTGGATTTGGAATGTTGTTGCTGGTTATGATGACATGATGAGCTCATTATAAACACAACAACACACAAACAAACGTAATGTTTTCTGACCGCCATCTTAAACACATTATCTTAAGTTAGGAAACAAAGCTTACAGCATGAAAAATAATGATAATGATGATAAATAATAATGATGATAAAAGAAGGATGATGATGATGATGGCGATAATGATAAGAAAGAAGAAGATGGCGATGATAATTATGATGATGAAGAGAAAAATACAGAAAAACAATCAGGATTTCGAAAGAACAAAATGTACCACACTCATCACACTGCGCGTTACGATGAAGGGCGATGCCTGTCTGTCTCTTTTCTCACGGGGGCCACCCCCCCCCCTCCCCTTCTCTAAATTAGATATAAATCTGTCTCCCTCACATGTAATTGTCCGTTAGGATGCGTATGCAGCACCTCTGAAAGACTGTGTGCATGTGTGTACAGATATGCCACTCTGCCACCCACCCACACACACACACGCACACAACTGTTAATGACACAGACACCAGGGCATGTGTTTTATATTTACGGACAGACCAACAGAAAACACAGACCTGACTTGCGTGTGTTTGACACCAAAGGACGGCCTAAAGGAACACAAATCCAAGATGTAGACTTACATTTAGACTCGGCTGTTGTCATGCTTCTAACTAAAATAGAATATGACAGAAGATATCGACAGGTGGTCTGTTTAAAGTAATATAATGTAATTTAACAAAAACAGAATGTAACCGTTAAATACCACTATGTGTCCACATCAAATAGAAATGAGTAGAATAGAATACAACGTATTTCATTGTAGTTGGTTAGGGTGAGCTAACGAGACAAGGTTATTTTTTCCAAAAATAATTGTAACGTTTTATTGCATTTAGACAAAATGGCCGTCGAGTCAATAGAGATATCCAGTCGATGTACATAACAGTGGTATGAAATATATAAATAGGAAGGGAAAAAAACAAAAAAGGATGGTTTGGTCCTCCTGACAACAAGAACGGGACCCAACCCCCTTTTCTTTTTTTTCTTTTTTTACCAGATGCATATCAATACACATCCCAGCTTCTCTCGTACCGCCTGCCACATCCAATATAGCCTGGATATTTTACATAATTATTATTTTCAGGAGTCGTTGGGGTCTCCTATCAGGAAATGTAAGTGACAGGCGTTTAGAATGGCTTTTAAATCTAACGGCTTCGCCCGGCCCTTTCAGAAATAATTGTGTCAAACTGCTTTTCACCTTTTCCGCCAATCAAAATGCACACTTATTCATAAACAAGACGACTTTCCATCAAAAAGGCAGGGGGTGCTTTTTAATATACGTGCTTGCATTTTAATGGGCTACTTTGGCAACAATGCAGAGTGACTACAATGCGTTCGTCGAGGTAAAATGATGATACATTCCTCTCTGTCGCATGGGCGAGAGAGGCCTAAGACACATACAGCTTTAGTCTCTCTCTCTCTTTCTGTTTCCTTCAGACACACACACACACACAAACACACTCTCAAGATGGTATCGCTTACAACACGCGTGTGACACATACACACACACGCACACGCACACGCACACACAGTCAAACACACACACACACACACACACACACATGCGTGCGGAGGGAGTTTGTTGTTAGGTGGTGGTCTAAGTCGGCGTAATCACACTCACTTTGCTACGCGGTGGTTAAATGATTTAAAAGTAGATTTCATGCATGCTTTCATACTAATTCTCTCTCCTCCTGTCTGTGTTGTTGTTGTTAGTCAGACAATAAGCACGATTTACTCCCCTTACTCCAATTACTCTCCCAAACAGAGTTTAAGAGCAGTGAATTCTATTCATTTTCTTTTGATTAAAAATTATTGCCTCTTGCCAAGAGCTTTGGGGTTTCTATATTAAATAATGCATGATTTCATAATTATATAGAATATATAGATTTCTTAAATAGGATACCGGGCAAAAAAAAAAGAAGAAGAAAAAACTGTGACTTTAATTAGATTGGTGTGTAGGATATCTCGAGGGTATGATATGAAACAACGTTAAATATCTCACAGTGAGTGTTAAAATATGTTCCAACCGATTGTGGAACACAAACGGGGTCTCCATTCTCGGTGCATCCGATTTGTTGAAACATCCCCCTTATGCGTTTTATGAAATTGTGTAATTATATTGAAAATGTGATCAAGGGAGGTTGCGGCTAAATGGTAAATATGATGCAGCCTGTCCCCTATCTGTTTAGAAGGCATATTTTATCATATTGTTACCATAACTGTAAATTACGAGGGAGAGTGAAGCGTAGCGTGCAGTGAGGGGTGAGGCAGAAATGGAGTCAGTTAATATACTCTGCATAAGGTGATATTAGAGGGCCCCTTTTCGCTCTTCGTCTCATGGTTGGGAGAGGAAATGTACATGGCGTTTTAAACGGTGTCGTGCACGGCGTAAATCAAGAGACTCACGTGCACACTGACTGACACGCGTGAAGAAAACGCACGCACGTAACCGTGTCGATGCTCGTACACACACGTACACACACGCAAACACGCCACACACACGCGAAGAAAACGGAGAGATGAAGTGAGTGCATGCGCACATTCATACACTCACAGACACACACACACACACACACACACACACACACACTCAGACACACACGCACACACACTCAGACACAAGTATCAGGCCGCACACACTCGTGTCTGCTTCTGAGGGCCTGGAAGGTCACAGACATCACAGTGGGAGGAGCCAGGAGGGGCCAGAGCAGAGAGGTCTGACCCCTGCTGAGGAGCACTACGGGAAACAAACGCGCGACGGAGGCCAACTTGTTTACCACAGCAGCAGTAACGGCCGAATTAAGAAAGGCTCTCCAAGCACAAGGGCGAGCCAAACAAACAACGCCTGCAGTCGTCTCTTTTTTTTCTCCTCCTCCTCCTCCTCCTCCTACTACCCACCCCTCCGTCCTCTCTTTCTGTGAAAATTACAGCGGATTAATTTGAAATGAAACACAAACAGTGTGGCTGTGCAAGTTCTTTTTTTTTTTTTCTTCTTTCGTAAACCCCCCCCCCCCCCCCCCTCCACTTCTCCATTGTAATTCCGCGCGTTGACGATAGCCCCGTCCTTTGCTCTCTCTATATATAAAGTATGTAAATGGCGTTCCAGACAGTCAGATGCATCAATGGGAGTTGACAGCTGAATTATAAGCGAGAGGCGCGCACGGCGTCGCCCCTTTTGTTTCAACGGGGGAACGGAACAATGTTAAATATATATAAAAAAAAAGAGGGCCCTTTAATCAAATTCTCAAGGTTGTTCGCCTTACCATTGTGTTAGTTTAATAGTTGCTGTGCAGCGCTACTGAAGCTAATATCACCATTCCTATGTAAATATAATATGGCGCCGAAAAGCCATCAAAACATTTTAGGGTCCAATGAATACAGTCGAGTTTTTTTTTTCTCTCTTTCTCTGCTGCCCCCCCCCCCCCCCCCCCGCCTCCACCCACCCATCGCCCCTTTCTCCCACTCAGCCTAAACGAAGCTCTTTATATTTAGCCATTTCTACCACACACACACACACGGATGGTAATAATCATAAAGGAAGCTGCATTGATTAATGAGCAGTTTAAGGTACTGATGCGCAGCGTCGATACAAATAACTGGGGTGAAAGAGAGCAAAGACGGAGGGATGGAGGAAGGGATGGAGTCTCTCCGTCTCTCTGTGTCTCTGTCTCTTTCTCTCTTTTGCAACTCCCCCATCTCTCTTTTCCTCCCAAAGCTTATCATTGACTTGGAATGACTCCACATCCCCCGCCACATGTGAGCATGTGCGCGCACACACACACACACACACACACACACACACACACACACACACACACACACACACACACACACACACACACACACCGACAGTCGTACACACACACACCAGACTCATCTAAATCACATGTATGGTTTAGGGGCCCTTGGCGTAGATTCATCATCCACTATTCAGAGATAATGGAACGGCACATTCTCTTACTTTTCAACCACTGATGAAACCATTTAGGGTGATACACCCGAATACATTAAAAGCTCCATCACTTTTTTTTGGGGGGGGGGGGTTCATAAAATAATATCCTGCTATCTCAGAGGAAGTAGGAGACGGAAAAAATAAGACTGTCGACATCTCAGTTTCATATCTTCATACTCGTGGGTGATATGCTCCCTTTTGTAAATATTAATTGCTTAGCAAAGTCTTCTTTGTCAGATATTTTTGAGATGGTTCTATTGCATTTCTTTTTTTTTCTTTTTTTGTTGTTGCTGCTGCAGTTGTACTTCGTTTGAGAGCTGAGAGTGTGATGATGAATCATGAGATCATGTAACACGCACACATACACACACACTCACACATGTATACATGTCAAACCATTTCCCCATATACACACACACACACAGACACACACACACACACACACACACAGTGGCTCATGGTTTTAAAAACAGGCTAGAGGTCAGCAGATGAATTATCTTCCAAATGCATTGCCGAGTGTCGTGTCAAAGCCCAGGCAATCTGTGAAGATCAAACTGTAAATCTGTGTGACGTCCCAAAGCTATAAGTCAACAGTCCTCCTCACGTCCATTCTGGAGGAGGAGGAGGAAGAGGAGGAGGAGGAGGAGGAGGAGGGAGGGGGGGGGGCACAGTCTTCCATATGGGTTCACTCAGCTGCCAGAGCCTATAGCTTCGTTAGTCTGGGTTAACACAGCAGGGCTAACCAGGGCTATTTAATTCTACCAAGGCTAACACGGACCGAACAAGGTCTGTTCATGAGAATCAGAACCATTTATCCGTTAATTTCGACCAGATTAGACAGGTTGACAATGCAAGGCTAACCGGGACATTTACTGGGAATATTCACCGAAAAAGTGGTGGTCTGCCTCCTCCATCTTTGCATCCATCCTTTGTATATACTGTATAGTGTTCCTCACTTAAATTCCATTACTTTTTTTAAGGGGACATTTGAGGTTTAAGGTAAAAGATTCGTTTTTTCTATCCCTGTAAATATATGATAAAAAGCTGTATTATTTCCTGACGGTTAGATGCGGACGGTTTTCAACTTTCCTGAAAACAACAACAAAAAAAAACAAACACTTATAGCTGTGACAAAAAGACAAAACTCCATCCTCTTCTCTTTTCGCATTTTCTCTCCCGCCCTCTCTCTTTCTCCCTTGCTCTGTCTCTCTCTCTCTCTTCAGTCTTTTTTTGTATGTACAATGCAAAGGACAGAAATAAACATTAAGGACTCAATTTAGTGTTGTTTTCATCCAAAGCGGTCTAATCCGCGCTCCGTGCCGCAATCCGCTTCGGGGTTGACGATTCTCCACAGGGTGGGGGGGTTGTGTGGGGCTCTACTTGGGAGAGATAGGTGGGCAGAGGAGGCGGACCACTTCAGGTTCAACGCACACACACACACACACACACACACACAAACAGAACACCCTAAGGCACTAAGGCAGCCATGCACTGATACAGAACTACAGTTTAATCACACACATACACACACACACACACACACACACACACACACACACACACACACACACACACACACACACATACACACACACACACACACACACACACACACACACACACACACACACACACACACACCCCCACACCACTACCCCACACCACCGTGGCGAAAAACACAAAACAAGCCACTTACAGAGAAAAACAAGAGGAGAGTTGTGTTGGTTCGACACGGATCTCACGGCGCAACACCTAACAAAGGAAAACAGGAGCAGGTGAAACAAACACACTGGAACGCCACTGCCAACGTGCCCTTAAGCCAGGCAGGGCAATCTAACCGACAGTCTTTCTGCAACTTACTGAGACAGGGCTGGAATGTTACCAAATCCTGAAAAAAAATAAACTCTTTAAAATTAATTTCATTTCATTTCGAAATCTCTTGGGAAATCTCACGCTTGGTATGCATTGCTACCTCGCCCCAGATTCTTTTGCCGTTGATGTTATATTTAAAATCAAGTTGTGAAATTCAAACAATCACAGGTTAACTTTAGGTCTTAAATGCTGCTTTCAGTTTCACAAAGGCACATATAACACAGAGAGAGAGTGAGAGACAAATGCTTCGGAAAATCAATCAAACATTTCTGTCTTCTATACAAAGTCTTACCGATGCGGGGTACAGCTGTTCTTCAGCTGATGGCATCCCACTATGCAGGCCTCAGGTGTGTGTGTGTGTGTGTGTGTGTGTGTGTGTGTGTGTGTGTGCGGGGTGTTTGGCTTGTCATAAAGCTGA
>JAPMUY010004312.1:0-17500 GCA_026901105.3 Galaxias olidus
TCACTTGTTTCACGTTCATTTGAATAACCGAGTGCTAAGCTAATAGCTAGGTGTCCGTCTCGGGTTGTCGGTTCGTAGGTTTAGTCGGTGGCTCTCCACAGACGGTCAGTATTACGTGGAGCTGTTTGTTCAGTGAGTACTGACCTGAGCCAGGATGGCCGCCTTCTGCCCCGCCGTCACGCGGATGGCCTGCTGGGTCACTGTTGCCGGGGACGACCCGGCGTGGCCCGACATCCCGGAAGCTGTCTGCTTGGAACCCTGCGAGCCGGGCTGGCCAACCAGGAAGGTGCCCTGGGGGGGGGGGCGACAGCAGACACAGAACCAGGGTCAATACACCAGAACACAGCACTCAGCCTAGCGCATCAACCGACCGCTGGAAACACCACAAACGAGGTCTAAATGGGCTGTGGATAGGCCTTCAAAGGCTTGGGGTTCGGTACCAGAAAAGATTAAAACAAAAAACCTCACTGAGGTGGGAGACGAGAGTGAAAAGCTAAACTTCACCAAGTGTGGCTGTCTGAGTGCGCTGGCAGCATTGTTCTAAAGCTGACTGCAGGATCAATGGAGCCGGTAATGAACGCATGTAATTAAGGCTTCGCCCGGCTCAACCGCTCCGCTGGAATATTTAAAGAGACAGGGGCAAAAAGCTCCGACATGAGCAGGGAGCAAGCAGCCTGCAGACTGGAGGCCTGTCATGCTATAAGGGGATTGTGTGTAAATACAGGGTTTGGCACTACGTCAACTCTGGTGAGGGGGCATTAGCGCGGCGTCGCAGACTGTTGAGGCTTTGGAGAGGGCTTTGAAGAGGCTTTCTCCAACTACAAACGACAGGGAGCTTTCCGGGACGAAAGAGATCAAAGGCGCAACAATAGAGATGCTTCTGACGGAGCGGGCTGGAGTGTGAAGGAATGAAGGACGCGATGGTGTGTGCACCTGTTGAGGATCATGTCAGTGTGTGTGTGTGTGTGTGTGTGTGTGTGTGTGTGTGTGTGTGGTGTGTGTGCGTGCGTGAGTGAGTGTGTGGTTCTACCTGTGGGGTCTGTTTGAGTATGTAGGATGTGTAGGAGAGGTTGGAGGGCAGGCTGCTGGAGGAAGAGGACGTGTTGGAGCCTCCCCCGGCCGCCGTCGAGCCGCTCTGAGACTGCTGACCTACGGGACAGAGACGCACAAACATCAGTCACTCACTCCCCTTCTAGGTCCAACGTTTCACAGTGCGTGAGCTCGTGTCCAAGGGGGGGGGGGGGGTTACCTGCGGAGTTGGAGGCGCGGACAAAGGCCCCCTGGGGGATGAGCAGCAGCTTGCCCTTGCCCGAGGGGTTCTTGCTGTTGGTGGTCAGGTAGAGCTTGGTGCCTGGGGGCAGGTTGGCCAAGTTGGCCAGGTTGTTGGCCGGCAGCTGGAGGGTGGCCATCACTGAGGTCGGCGACAGCGAGGACACAGCAGTCAGTTAGGATTCTCGTCAGACAGAATACAGCAGCTTCTCGAATAAAATAAAAGGTGAACTGTGACAGAGTGGACGATGTGTAAGAACTCTCACCTCCGCTCTTCCCGGAACCCCCTGCTGCTCCCGTTGCCTTGGCGACCACCTGTTGACCCACGATGCCGCCCGCCCCGCTGACGATGGCCTTGGCGACGCCCTGGGCCACCACCTGCTTGCCAGCCATGGCCTTGGAGCCGGAGGGGCTGCCCTTGGCCACCAGGAGCTGCCTGCTGCTCAGCGCCACCTGCTTGACGGCCGACTGGAGGCTGGCCGAGCTCACGGGGCTGCCCAGCACCTGGACACGCAGGGGAAACGTGGGTAATGGAGTTCAAAAAGGAGTTACCTTTAAAAAAAACGTGTTTTTTTTTTTTAAATGTGTGTGCTACCCTGAAAGTGCTACCTTGCTAGATGTGGCCCCGGCCCCTGTGGCGCCTCCCGCCTGCTTCTGGGGCGACATGGAGATCACGTGCCCTCCCTTCACTGCGACAAACTGCTGCGTTGCCGTGGCGGCGGGTTGCAGCTGCTGCACGGTTGCCGTGGAAACCGTGGGCTGCGGCTGCTGCGTGGGAACTTCCCCCGGCTCCTGCTTGATAATGACCTGTTGGCACAGGGAGACAGTGGGCTGGTAGGGAGTGCGCCCAGAGCAACCTCCAGGCTTCTGGCTTCTAGCTTCAGATGTATTCCTCTAAAAAAGGCCTTTAAAAAGTGTTCGCTCTGTAGACAACACCATGTTAACTGCATTTATACGACGGCATTGTTGAATACTCAATTCCGATTGGCTGGAGGGGGGTGAATTGTTCTTTTGAAACGCTCTGCATATTACCCCGGATTTGAAGTAGTCACTACAAAGGCCTACTCACGTTCTACAGCAACACCAGTAATTACGTTGATACATTATGCATTACTGCATGAATTAGGGGTGCTTAGACAGCAACAGAACCCCGGCAATAACCAGTTATATTCCCTCATATTTTGTCTAAATGGCCTGGAGAAACAGTCAGTCAGTGGCAGCCCAACGCCATACACATAATTTATTCATCCCACACTTGTTTAGATCCAGCAGGGCGGCCTATTACTTTTGAAGGCGGAGGCCAGCTAACTGTGGCGGAGCTGTCCTAAGAGCCTGGACCGGCCTAATGGAGAAGAGAGGGCACGTAAGCGTTTCCTCGCCATAAAACACTTCAAATCCATCTCCCTTGAAATTGGATTTCATTGTCTGTGGAGAAAAGAATGGTGGGCGAAAACGGGATTTTTTAATGTGGTGGTCTGGATTCAGTGGCATAAAAGCGTGTCTCTGCATGTCTGTGAGGCTGTGATACACAGAAGCCTGGCGTTCACCCTCTGCAATGCCCCTCCCCCCCTCCCCCCCCCCTCCCAACCAAGAGATGTCCCATTTAAATGGATCGCCGCGTCGCTAACACATCTGCTGAAGATAGCACCCTGGCCGTCTATTAATATCACAGTGCCTGGTTAGCACAGGGGAGAGAGAAACCACCTCCCGCTGGCAGAGGGGGGGGGGGGGCTCCTCTCGCTGATCCGTGGCAGCAGGGCGGAGGACGCTGAAGCGGACTGAACAAAGTCACCTTGACGGCCGAGGAGAGGAAGCTGCCGGAATGGACTTTGGGGGCCGGCGAGCGCGCGCCCTGGCCTGCTCCGGGCTGCTTGGCAGACGGGCATCCTGTGGGACACACAGAGAGAGACACGGTTCATGAGGCGCTCAACGCTCGCTGGTCGCCTGCGGACCCTCCCTATAAAACAGAATGGTCTTGACCATTACGAGGACCCCTGGGGTATGTTCACTGACTGCCCCGACTTACCTGTGGAGCTGACTTAGCAGGGCTGTCCGTAACGGCTTTATAAAGACTCCCTTTTTGAACGCTCACGTGGAGCGGCCAGGCTTTAACGTCTGCTCCTGGCTTTCTCCATAAAAAGGTGCATTAACCCTGAGCCTCCATGACTCAGCTCCCCCGCCTACATCGCCATCGCCCGCCCTGGCGGAGCGTCAAACCCTCTACCCTGCTGCCCCCACCCTGGATGTGCCCGGGGCCTCGCGTGTGAGGCGGTGGAAGTGGATGTGTGGGCGAAAGCCAGGCGGCGAGCGGCGGGATGCGGCGGCTATGGCCGGTGTCATTTTAACGCGCGGTGCAGACCGACACTGACGCATGGGCCAGGGCACTTGGCACTTTAATTGGCTTCGCAGTGGAAAGGCGGCCCCCAGAGAGCGACGGATTGACACCCGCGCTGACGTGGTCGCACACGCAGGCGGGAGCCATTGTTTAGAGATTGGCTTTTCAGCTGGCGCTAGGTTTTTGCCTACTTGACCATATCTACCGGAGGGTAGCGGCAGATATCAAACAGAAAGGCTCCCTCTCCTTCGTAATAACACTTTTGACTACCGGCTCTGGAGTAGAGCGGCCGCATCACCATGGAAACCGCTCACTTCCCGTGCACTGCAGCCTCTCCGCACGCCGTGATGTACGGAGAGGCACAGGAAAAAAAAAGAAAAGAGGAAAGAGCGAGAATGATAAACGATATAAAAGACACACAGAGAGCTGGTTAAGACAGAGGATAGAAGGATATGGTTAGATAAAGCAGCTTAAGCTAGAAGAGAGAATATGAGGAAAGGATGCAGCCAGTGCCTGAAAGACTGTGTGTGTGTGTGAGTGAGAGAGGGAGAGAGAGAGAAAGAGAGACTGTGTGTGGAGGGCAGCACAGCAAGAAGCCTAAAGGCGTTTATCACCATCCAACTGGAGGACACTGACCACTACCATTCCTACTACTGTTATCCTGCTCTGTGTGTGTGTGTGTGTGTGTGTGTGCAGGGTCTGCTGTGCCTCTCAGGGCCCGCGGCGCCTCCTCCCTTCCCCCCTGCACTCTGGACTTGGGAGGGGAAGCGTTACCTGTGGAGGCGGCGGCCACGCCGATGACCTGGCCGGGCTTGTCGACGATGATGTAAGGGTTGTTGAGGACAGAGGAGCCCTGCTTGGCGTGGAGCGGGGTGGAGGTGGCCGGCGTGCGGGGCAGGGGCGAGTGGCTGGGCGTGGAGATGGGAGAACCTGGGAAGGACGCATACGGACACACGTAGCTGTTTAACTGAAGAGACCACAGTCTCATAAAAATGACAGACAGCCTTTCAGAAGAAACACTTTTTTCAGCGGGAACCATGGCAACAATATCGGCTTACAGGAAAAAAAACGAATATCGAAAAAAACTAATCCAAGTTGCAAAGTTGCAGAAGTGGGCTCCAAATCTGAATTGCGTAGGTCAAAGCCATTAGCGGCCTGAAAGAGGGCCGTGAATTAAGGGGCGGATATTGACAGAGACGGTGTTTACCGTGCAATTACACTGGAAGACAAACGCAATTTCAGAAGCCAACATCCTCACAGAGAGAACAGAAACAGGCTCTTTATCACAGAGATAGAAAAGAAAATGCTGTTTTCAGAGGAGCAACATAAAACATGTAATTAATACATAAAATCTCTCTCCCCACACTCACTCACTCACTCACTCACTCACTCACTCACTCACTCACTCACTCACTCACTCACTCACTCACTCACACACTCACACACTCACACACTCACACACTCACACACTCACACACTCACACACTCACACACTCACTCACTCACTCACTCACTCACTCACTCACTCACTCACTCACTCACTCACTCACTCACTCACTCACTCTCACACTCACTCTCACACACACACACACACACACACACACACACACACACACACACACACACACACACACACACACACACACACACACACACACACACACACACACACACACACACACACACACACACACACGACGCTAGTGGGAGTTAGTTACCTGATACTATCTTACAGCTCATGGTGATGGGCTGGAAGGACTTCCCAGGAGATTCGGCGGGGCTGGGCACCTGTCCCTGGGGCACAATCTTGCAGCTGGACGTGATTGGCTGGAAGGCCGAGTTGCCGTGGGAACCCAGGATGACTTTGTCGGAGGAGGCTTTGGGCCGGGTAGGGGTGCGCTCGGCGGCGGCGAGGAGCGCGCTGTGGACCCCTGCGGACCGCCCTGCGTCGGCTCTGCTCAGACCTGAAACGTTAGCAAGATGGAGGGAGTGAGAGGGATGGAAGGAGAGAGAGATGGAGGGAGAGAGAGATGGAGGGAGAGAGATGGAGGGAGAGAGATGGAGGGAGAGAGAGATGGAGGCAGAGAGCGAGAGAGGAAGAAACAAAGGGGGGGGAAAGATCATTCAGAAAGTCACTGGGGAGCTCATCGGAACATAATTAACAACTCTCCTCCTGGCTCACAAAGTGATTGGGGGAGATAAGGGGTGAGGGGTATTGGAGAGCTGGGAACGATAAGCAGCAGAGAGAGAGAGAGAGAGAGAGAGAGAGAGAGAGAGAGCCAAGTGCAGCGGAGCACGGGAGATAAAGAGGCTAGCTTCATGAATAATTCAGTAGCGTCCTGCAGCGAACAGAAAACAAAAAGAAAAATGGTCCGACTTGGGGAGGGAGGGGTGGTGAGATCCAAACCAAACGGACCAGACAGCTCACACAGGGACCACATATCAAACACCACAGTGTCCGCTAGGGCCCAGCCATGCCCCTAAAGCACCACTGCAATTTCCTCTCACTCCAAAGGGTTTGCAACGGGTTTCGCTGTGGGGGAAAAAAACTCTCAACTCCTTCGGCTAGGCTGACGATTATTTTCTAAAACATACAGCAGCTTGACATGCACTGGCGTTTTCAAATCTACACTGACAGGGCCCCCCCCACAGCTGAACCGAGATCGAAAGGTTTCACCCAGGAGGCCTCTCTGCGTCTCACCTTTCTCCAGGCCGGAGTCCTGCGTGTGGGGGGAGGGGGAGCCGGGGCGCCCGGGCTGGGTCTTGGAGGAGGGGGACAGGGGGCTGGATGACCGGATGGGCATGGAGGAGGAGGAGGAGACGGTGGGGGCGTAGGGGAGGGAGATGAAGTCGTCCTCTGTCCTGTGCAGCTCCACGTCCACCACCTGGGGGAAATGAGTCACCTTCGTTATCAGTGTGTGTGTGGTGTGTGGTGTGTGTGTGGTGTGTGTGTGGTGTGTGTGTGTGTGTGTGTGAAAGTTTCGAGTGGGATGAGCTTGTACAGTCCGTACCGTTTCGGCCCCGAGGGTCTGCAGGCCTGTGTACGTTCGGTCCAACTGGAAGAAGAAAGAAAGGGTTGACTCTACCTTCCAGGACGGGAGAGGACAGAACCAACCGTCATTAGTCTACGCTTCTGAAAACTACGATAAAAGCCCCGCAGAACCGGCGACCGGCGCTGTCGCCGACTGCGTCAAAGCCAGGCCGACAGGGTACCCCCAAGAGAGTTTATTAGAACGCTTCCCACTGAAGGAAAAGTCATTCAAACAGAACTGGATTCTCATCCAAGATTCAGGAGAGAGAAAGAGAGACTGTCAAAGAACAAGCTAACCAGAGAGTTAGAGAGAGCGAGAGCGAGAGAGAGAGAGAGAGAGAGAGAGAGAGAGAGGAGGGCTGGCTTTATAAATGTGTGTTGCTCGCGTGGACAGGCGCTGCTCAGGCGGCTGACCTTCAGGAGGTGGATGATGTCGATGCGTTTGTTACGGGTGTCTTTGAAGTGGATCTGGATGCGGACAGGAAACTCCCCCCAGCCTCGCCGCGTCAGGTGGAACGGAGGTTCACTGGGAGTGCACGCACACGCACACGCACGTGCACACACACACACACACACACACACACACACACACACACCAAGTCAACACAACATTATTATAATTTGGGGTCACGTCTCAAAAATGAGGTGAGAATCATAACGAAGCAGATTATCCATCTACCCCCCCGACCCTCTGACTCAGCTAACAATGCCTCCAAAATCAATAACTTGAAAGCTCCTCTCTCGTCTTCTCTTGGTTTGAAGCCTGGGGTTTTCATCCCTGTGGCCCCCTAGACTCATCTGATCCTGTAAGTGTGTGCGAAAGAGACAGAACGTGATCCCCCCCCCCCCCCCCTTCTTCTCACCTACGTTTTAACTCCGAGATGTGTTAGAATCAGCAAATAGCTTTGTGGTGTGGGTGACTGACTGGGTGTGAGTGCGGGTTGGGAGGAGGAGGGGGGGCTCCTGTGAGTTTCAGTTCTGTCGTCAAAAGAGGCTTATCTGGGCTGGAACGCCTTGTCAGGGAAAGCGGGCGCGAGGCCAAGGCTCAGGATCACACCACTGGATGTCTGCCTTTTCTGTCGCTGTCAAATTAAAGGCAGAGGACACCTAAAAAAACGCCGCGTTTCCGAACTGGGCGGCAACTAACAGCACAGACTGAGAAACTAACAAAGAACATTTCCGACCCATCTAAAGGCATATGTGCTCCCACAAAAACAACTTGGCGAAGCTTTCCCTCTTGCCTTTGAAACTGTGTGGCTGGCAGGCAGGCAGTCAGTCAGTCAGGCCCTGTATCTGACCGATTCCCCCGAGGATGGGTGGGGTGTGTCGACGCAATTAGTCACACGCTGAACACGGCTGCTTTGGCTGCCACGTCCCGAGCGGACACACGGACTGTACGGGACAGTCCACGGAGGGCAGGAATGACTTCGCAAGAGCCGTGTCGTACTGAGATCCAGGCGTCGGCGCCCTGCCATAATTCTATCTCAGCTCCCTCGTGCCTGGCGCTGGGACATAGGGATAGGATGAGGAGAGAATCCCACTTTGACCCAGAGTTTCAATAGAGGCCTGCGAATAATGTGCCTAGCAGTCGCTCCCCGCCAAAACATGTCTCTGGAGCCCTCTTTTGGCCGACACACGTTAAAGCACAACACCACAGTGTTTCTGCTTGGTAATAGGAAGAGGAAAAAAAAACACAAAAAACAGCCTGTTCCCCATTTCCATATAGCATGTCTAACATAAGCGCGCACGCAATCCCACCTGACTTCCACCAGGTCGTTGGGCTTGTAGCTGGGGTGCAGGAAGAACCAGACTTTCTTGACAAAGTGGTCGATGCTTGGCTCCCGCCTGGAGCCCCTGACGTACACCATCCACTTGTGGGTGGACTGGTCATTCTCCTCGCGCTTGTCTGGGGCAATGTACCTGGGGAGAGGAGCACGGAGGAAGACAGGAGTCACGCGGGGCCCCGGCTAACACAGAGAGATGAAACAGCCTGTGTGTGTGTGTGTGTGTGTGTGTGTGTGTGGTAGATGGAGGGTGTTAGAGAGATGTCGGGGGAAACAGTGGGCAGATGGTGTAAGGGATAATGTGTGTGTGAGTGTGTGTGTGTGTGAGAGAGAGAGACAGGTGGGCAGGGAGGGCTGTCACAGAGCTGTCTCTGCTTCTGAGCATCGTGGTGTGGGTTTATGGGAAGGGGGAGAAGAGAGGGAAGTATCAGCACAGCCAACGTTGTGAACAACAACTTGTGACTGGGAAAAGGTAGAAATAGACCGTGCAAACATTTTCAACGTTGTGGCGTTTCATATTCTTATTATATAAGTTTGTGCCTGTGTGCACAGGCTATACTGACGGGAAGAAGCTGCTGTCCCCCGGGGCTTCTTCGACTGGTAATGAACATGCACAAAGTCTCTATTCCAGAGAGAAAATCCCCGTAGCCTTCGCCTCAAGACTAGGCTTGCAGGTAACGCATTTATTATTGCTCAACTGTACCAAAGTGAGGCCACGGAAACACAATGTACCTAGAAAATCAACCTTACAGGGCTGTCAGTCACACACTCACTGGGACAACAACAAAAACAGCAAGTCTGAACACTCTGCTTCGGCTGTTTCCTGATACCGTCAACGTTCAACAGCCCCTTAACCGCGTAACGCTGTACACACATCGACGAGACGCTAATTGCTCTGAACTGAAGCCAAATGTCACTATAATGGAGCAAGGAAAGAAACGGTGAGGAGCTCAATTGTAACAGGTAGAAGAGTGGAGTCTCAAAGTCTAGTCTTGATCTTTCATCTGCATTCCTCCCCTTAAGGTTCAATAACCAGCCCTTTTCAGGGCCCTGGATTGCTCCACTACCTGCACTGTTTGACTGACTGGTTTCTCAGAAGGTGCCCTGAAATCAATCAAACTAGTCGTTTGCAGTGAATTGAAAGTAGGACAAACACTATGCATTAACAGATAGAGGGCTATCAATAGGGTTCTATGGACAATCCATAACCTTATCTAATAGACTGGCTGATAACGCTGAGGGGCCACTGGGTAAAGCTGGGCTTCAGAGCTAGGATGAACGGGGGACGTACTTGGAGACGTTGCCCACTACGATGGTCTTCTTCACGTAGAGCCTGGAGGCTTCGTCTCCCGTGGGGTGGTGTGTCCCCCTCTGTTCGCCCATGGATGACGACGGCACGCCAAACGTGTCCTGCAACAGAGAAGGAATCTAGCGCGAGATAGAAATAACTGAAGTCCCCGTGAACGCATCCATTCCACCCAGCAAGCACTCCACGCCTCCCTCACTCTTTCCATAAATCCATCACTCCCTTTTCCCTCGGTTCAGCAGCGCCATCTGTTATCCCTTACCTTTCCAATGTTGCGTCCGGGCCTGCGGTCCTGCTTACTGCCGCTTTCCCCTCGACACGCTTCGTCCCCAGCCCTCTCCGGCCCCTCTCCCAGCTGGGACAGGGACTCGGACTCCGAGGGGGCCAGGGAGGGTGCGTCGGAGCCCTGGTTGAGGGGCGAGGAGGAGCGCGACGGGGTCTCCAGGAACTTCCTGATGGCCGGGTGGTTCAACACCGCCGAGTCACTTTTGGGTGGCTGCTGCTGGGAAACAAGACCAAAGGTGAACGAGACAACCAGGACCATGAGGGAGGGCGCTACGTGGAAAAATGGTGTCCTAAAGGGAAGACCACCACAGAGACTGGCCAGCCGTCATACAGCCTTACCTCTGGGAGCTTAGGCAGCCCAGCATTGGCATAGTAATTGGCCACTATGCAGGCCCTGAGCTTGTCCATCATTCTCCTGGCTTCATCCAGACGCTGCGATGGACACAAACAGACACACCGAAAATCAACTTCCATCATTTTATAAGATAATGCATTGCAGCAGATCGAACAAACAAAAGGCAATATGGGGAGAATGATGCATACAATCAACAACATGATTTTGCTGTTACTGTTTCTCTACCTGGCCAATCACTTCAATCTCGTGCTCTTTGTTCTTCATCTCTAAAGAGAATTGTTCTTTAATAATGGCTTCGATCTTCAGCACCGCTGCCTCCCGAGCTGAGAAAAATACACATGAAAAGTTGAGAGGCGAACATTTTTATCAGAGAACGGCTCTGGGGCTACTAACAGGCTGGGAGCAATTGGACTGGAGCTCAATTTCTCTAACGTGCTCCAGGTGCACTCTGTTTTTCCTTGCAGTGATGCAAGGTTCCCAAACAAAAGGAGCCAGGGTAACGAAAGAGATAGTATTTAACATTATATGATAATATTACCAGTGTGTTCAACCACTCTGTTCCTCTTGTTTTCCTGGACCATGGAGATATCTTCGTAGTCTGGATCATTATCCTCTATTTTCCTCTTGATTCCAGACATGATGCCTAGTTAAAATGAAAAAAGGCAAAATAATCACAGCGTTACGTATAATAATGTTATTAGCGCCATTACTTATTTTCATGCAAGATAACCATAGAATTAAATTAACTACCAAGTCAAGTGCTCAAAAGTTCTATTTGGGATGCTGCCATACATAACAGCTTTTAAAAGATTTGAAAAGTACGATGGCTTGTAGCGCTATCAGCTACATAGCTAGATGCATGCTAAAATAGCGTGGTTGTGCCAAAATCATGATCCGTGTCCTGCAAGGCCTTTATAAGCTAGCTAGCTAACATTAACCATGCCTTGTAGCCAGGTAGCTAGCTATAACAACAACGAACTCATGGATAGGCAAACTTATTAGCAGTAACATACCTTAATAAGTCAAAAGTATTTTGTTTATTCTGGTCAGCACTTGCAGGATATCAAAGCCATTGACCATTTTGGAAAACAATTCGTTCATACCTACCTCACGCTCGTGCAGCAACCAGAGATGGCAAGACGCACGGGAGATCCAACATTTAGCTAGCAACTAGCTAACTAGCTACAGTTAGCCAAATTACCACTTAGCCGTTTTTCTAACAACGCGTTTCGAAATCCGTACTTCGTTATATCATAAAATGCACGTTTTGCTAAAAGCTATATACTTTAATTTAATGCCTAACTGCCCATCATTAATGCAAGTAAATCATTAATTTGAAAAATATTTATATGCAGAACAATTGTGGAAACGGGCCTTGCGTTGCTCAGAATCGCCACCAGAGGCCGCTATTAGACAAATAACAGCAGTTCAGTCAACCAGTGTACAGCTGATTTTTATGGCTGCTGACTGTTATTGTTACCTTGGTCATGACAAAGCAACATAATGGATGCAATCCCTTGATAAAGACTTAATAAACCCTGATTCACCAGGCTTCTGATCTCCATGTGACCGAGGCAAACATGACATTTATGGTCTCTACACATGAGCAACATGCAATCATAATATTACTATATTAACTTCCCCTACTTTATACAATGCCCATTGTACTATTAAAGTAATTCATGTTTAACCTTTCATAACTCTTACATGCTTTCCTACAGGCTGCAATACCTCAAAGTTACATTTTTATTTTAAATAAAAGAGATTAGAGCCATTACATATTTAGTTGTACTGTGTGTATACTGAAGTATGTTCTTTTGGATAAAAAAAAAAAGCACTGATAATCTAGTCAATTAAAGCATTAAAGGGGCATGATGTTTGGGGGCTTAGTAAGTACGTTTGTAAGGGACAAAACAACCAGAGTGAAACTCTGCAGGGACATGGATGCATTTTGAAATATCTTTAAATGACACTAATTACACATATTGTTTTTTTGTAGATGATATGAAGGAATTCCATACCAAATTGAACTGGATGGATGAAGTAAGTCCTGTTCTATAATGTTTTCAAAAAAATCTAAATATTTACCCATGCAACCCTTATTTACTTTAAAAGCCTGTTAGAGCTGGCAATGGTGTCATCTCACCAAACTGTGAGAAATGGGCATGTATTTTGTCCTGTCATGTTTAATGAGATTCTATGATTTATATATATCTTGATAACAAGCACGTGAAGAGACTACACAAGCATGTCACAATGATAGGTAATAATCATAACCAGATTAAATTTTTTATTCCTTTCTGTTTTTTTTTGTTTGTTTCAGCTTTAATCAATAGTTTATATCTTTCTTAATGTTGGTTGTAGCACTTAACGATTATTTTAAGATGATAATGTAAAGTGCACTACAAATGAAATGTGTTAATATTATTTTTATTTTATTAGATTATTATAACAATAGATTAATAGTGATACTCAGTAGGCAGCTAACGGTTAATAAGATGGCCGTTGTCAGTCTTTCCTAACTACACCATGTAATTCCAGTGTTGTCCTCTATCTTTCAGATCTTCCCCCCGGCTATCTCTTGGCACCAATCTGACAAAACCCCCTCCCACTGCACACCCATTTGGGGAACCATCTACTTCCTCTGCCTGCTGCTTTACTTTGCAGGCTGTTGTGAAAGGCTACTTTTGGTAGAGACTGTGTCATATAGCCAGTTTCTGACCTGAGTTAGTTTTACTCACACTTCACTTATCATAACCTAGTTCCTTAACAGACCCAGGAGTTTGATTTGGTAATATATTAGTATTTTTATGTGCTCAGGGGGTTTCCTGCATTCTAATATTAGGCATAGCCTCGTCAACACTTCACTAATGACATGCTGTACCTGCATTCACACTATGACTAGAATCCACTCTTTTGGCCCCAGAACAAAAGGTAGCAGAACTACCCCCGCCATAGAGACAACACGTTACACACAGAGTTTAGAATATAGAAGAACTTTATTGATGCTTTGCATACACAGGTCATAAGAAACAGTCCAACAATCTGCTGGGTAGACTGTTAAAGCTTTGTTCCCAGCTGGGGGAGCTGAGGTGAAATCAAGGTTATAACGACACACCATTCATACTATGATTTAGAACAGTTTCAGAAGGAAAGATTTCGTAACATTATTTGCTTATTATTTTAAGGCACGCCGACTGCAGTCTTCTACTAGGGAAGGCTAAGATCCCTATGTAGTATAAAAGTTCATTCTAAGATTCATGTGCTGTATAGTACAAGTGCTGTTTTCCCATGATAGCTGGTTGTACAATGTAACCCCCTAGGATTTCATCTATCCCTCCCTGTTTAACCGTTAGGAGTCCTCCAGATGGAGGCGTAGCACTTGTATGTGTGGCACACAATCAAAACAAAAACATCATTCAAACGATCCCCCAGTTCACCACAACAAGGAAAAGACAGAACAGGAATAGAAAAACAACGGATCCAACCAGGGAAAAATTATATGACACTCTACAAATGCTAATGAGGAATATCGATCAAATCAATAAACCAAATTTCCTTTTGTCAATGTTTGTGCCATGTTTGGGGTAAATACTCGTTGAAGTCACAGACGCACATGCATACTTCCAAACTCTCTCACTCTCGATCATTCTCTCTCTCTTTTCAAGCCTGTCAGCTTCTTCTGTTTGACCCTGCCAAGCTGAATTCTCCAGCAATGAACAATTATGAGGAACTGAGCAGGCCCGAGGGATTCTGTAGAATTCCAACATTCCAGCTTCCAAACACCTGCATATGCCTGCCGCGACAGAGGACGTTCTCCATCACGCCATGGATATGTCTGGAATGTGATGGAACCAAATCGCCCTCTCCCTCTTCTCACAGAACAACTGACAGGTGAGGATACAGACAGATATTCTCATTACTCCCACCTCCCCCCATCCCCTCCTGACTGCTCCAGTTTGTTAATTGGGGAATGCACAGGCTGAACCCTCTCATCTGAGGCCTGACTCGGAAGCTCAAAGCTTTACTCTCTCAGACTTGAATTGGCTTGGCTACTAATCTTGGCTGTGAATCAGAGCTGTGGCGGGCGAAGTTCAACGCGAGGCGCTGACAGGACTCATTCCTCCCTTACACACGTCACATGAAAGCAAAGAACATTTACTGATACAGTAAAACAAAACCAAAAAAAAATAAAAATCTAATTATATTTACATCGTCATGTCATTTTACATACTGCCAAAGTGCACATTTGGGGTCTCAGTTATACAAAAAAAACACACCACGATATGCCTACAAGAATAAGATACATTTAAATAAAATGTAAAACATGAAAGGTTTTAAAGTTACCATATTCACAGCAAGTGTCTCTAATCTACCAACACCAATAGTATGAGGTGACCTCTGCTGACTTCTTCAAATGTCTGCTTTCAGAACTCGCACTGAGGCATAAAGGTGAACAAGTGCCTGCATCCGTGGCTTACAGTTCTGAAAGGAATAGCATTTGGGGAACTCTGCACTGATAAGAGCACATGGTCTGGTGTGACCCTCGTTGATAAACATCTATGGCTATGATTTATCCAGACCAGGTATTCAAAAAAAAGTCACATATATAGAAACATCTGTCCATCTATCCATCCATCCCGAACAGTCCTTGAGCTGGATTTACAAAGGCTTCCGACAACACAACATATTAAACTCCCACACACCCAGAATCTAAATCAGCTAAATTCAAAAGGCACAACACTAGAGCTAATCACTTACAATACAACACTCAACCGTATAAAAAAGACAAACAAGTATAATTTAAAATTCAGAAAAAAAAATGTCAACAATGTGTAGTTTTGTAATTAACAAAATGATGATATCAGTAAAGTCTTGTGAAGCTCAAAGGGAACGGCACGATTGTTAATCCTAAAGCTACGAGTAACCGACACCATCTGAAGTGATAACAGGATGGGAATTGGGGGCGATGGAAAAGGCGGATGAGCAGTCCGTCGTGGGATACCGGAAGTGAGGAAGCTCTTAACAGGAAAAGGATGCGGGAGAAAGTGTGTTTGGCGTGGAGACCACAGCGGGAGATTGAGAGCAGAGAGATGACACCAGAGCGTCTCCGGCCGCGTTCCAACACTCTGATACGCGGCCTCCTCTCCGTATCTCCTCTCCTAGTCAGGCTAAAGGGTCAAGAGCAGGAGCTCAGACTCCAGCGTTTATTTATATTTATTTATTTGCAAGTAATATTACGAAAAAGGTTAGGATTTACACTCGCATAACATTATGTAATTTTCCTGTGTAAGATTAGAGATAAGGAAATGAGGACATTTGAGAGTATTGGAGTGTGGGGGTCTTGAAATGGGATAATGAACCATAACAAAACTGTTGGAGCAGTATAAGCAATAATCCAGTCTACTTATCTGTCGCTCAAATCTTACTGCCCATCAGTGCATGGTAGCACGTCACATCATATTCCACCAGCACACCTAAAGTTGTCTTACTTCCTAGCGAGGTCAAAGGTCGAGACTCTGTGTGAGGGGTCGTGCCGGGACAGCGTAGCTGGGTGACTGACAATGGCTGAGGCATGTCTGATTGACGTGGTTCTATTCTGTCACCATCAGCAGGTATGCATCTGGAATTCGGGCACCCACAACATAGTTTCCCAGATAAGCCATCCAATACGGAGGAGGTTTGCTGGTTGAAACAAGACATGAAAGGAGATCCTTAATCATGCAGAGAGTGTTTTGACAGAGAACAATGGGAAAGACATTTAGACCTTTTAGTGCTGTGGTCTCAATGACTAGCTGGAGCCTGCCTCAAGACATGTGCCGGTGTTGTACGTGTGTGTGTGTGTGTGTGTGTGTGTGTGTGTGTGTGTGTGTGCGTGCGTGCGTGTGTTTGCAGAGGTTAAAGTTAATGTCTTTGATAATGCTTGAAGCGCAAAGAAATGTGTGTGTATGTGTTGGTACAAGCGTCAGAGTGTGTGTGTGTGTGTGTGTGTGTGTGTGTGTGTGTGTGTGTGTGTGTGCCACAGCGTGTTCAGGGCTTATGGAACTTCTCGTTGTAGCGGTGGATGGTGACACAGCCGTGGTAGGAGATGGGCCGTGGCATGGCCGCCACCCCGGTGATGATGCCGGTGGACGGGTCGTAACACAAGATGCTGTCCGAGGCCTCGCCCGTCTCCCCCCGCCCCCCCAGGATGAAGATCTTCCCGTTGCACACCGACATGCCACAGCTCTCCTAGAGGGGAGGGAGGGAAGAAGGGAGAGAGAAAAAAAGAGAGACAACACGTTTTCAAACTTTGTTTTATGACGATAGTGTGTCGTTCGTTGTCATAATATATCTCCAATTTTGTTTGAGTGCTGTACTGAAAATTGGGAGTCCTGCAGTTGCAACCGAATGAGTTTAATAAGGATTGTTCCAGCAGTGCCTGGTGGACGGGGCACGCTTGATTTACCTGTTTGCTGAAGGTGTGCACCACATGCATCCAGTATTCCTCTGAGGGGTCGTAGCAGAAGATGGACTTGGTGAGACCGCCCGACACGTATATCATGTTGTTGAGGGACACCGCTGTGATGCAACGCTTGGCGATAGGAATGCTCGCCCTTAGCAACCAGGAGTCGGCCTCCGGGTCGTAGCATTGGACCTGTGGAAACCACAAAGGCCGGTTTGTTTAACCCCAGCCACAAAAGCATTCCACTATCGCTTCCTTGGTATTGTTATGGTTCTCAAGAAATTGTTCACGTCAGACACCTGTGTTGCACAAGACCGAAACACTAAACGTGGACTGGGCCAACGGCCAATGCTTCCTCCTTCCTCCTCACTCCACCTGTCACCCTCCTCACATTCCTCCTCCTCCACAGCCGGCTCCTCTGAACACGTCCTGGTCTAACTCGCCAGGGGTTAACATTAGGGCCTTTCAGCGCCAGAGAGGTCATAGAGGTGTGGAAGTAGTCTCGACCCCTTCTGTCCCTAAGGTCAGGTGCAATACCCCAGGCAGACACTGTTTGTAAGCCAGCCAATCAGAGCGAGTGAGGAAGTCTGGCACAAACTGGCTGCCGTGGTATCCTTTTGTGTATGCACGTAAAATGAAAGCAATAAAATATTACAATCAATTATGATAACTAATGGGTTTTCTGCTCTT